>KZ808150.1:10614-29034 GCA_000696205.2 Oncopeltus fasciatus | reverse complement strand
GTTTATTTTTCCTGGTTATGCAGAGTCAAACGATGATGTGTTTCCGAGCTTTTGCACATCTTGCGATAGGTTCTTCAGGGTTGAGTGGAGAATTAGACCTACCCTAAGTAGTAACACCATGCTGCTTTCAGCCCTGAAGATGCCATCATAGGATGTGTGAAAGCTTGGCAAGAGACCATCACCTGAGACGGCCCAACACGGAAGAAGAAATTGTACCTGAACATTTCTGTCTGTTGTATGCCGCAACCCATACATTTTATATTTTTTAATCTGTCAAAGAAAATGTGATGAAATTTATCAAAAAGAAATAAATAAAAAATAAATATATATAAAAAAAAAGCTATCAGAATGATACTAAAACAACAGCACCACTGATAATACTGACAGTGTACAAGATTGGTTTTAACAAATTTAATTCTTGTAACACCTACAGTTTATATTTACCTTTTCTTCTTCCGGGTTAGACCGTGTCAAATTATTGTTATTTGCCGAGCTTTCGCACATCATGTGATTCTTCAGGGCCGAAAAGAGAATGAGAGTAGATTTTACGTTTATGTTATTAAATAACACAACTCTCATTCTCTTTTCAGCCCTGAAGAAGCCATTACATGATGTGCGAAAGCTCGGCAAATAACAATAATTTGACACGGTCCAACCCGGAAGAAGAAACGGTAAATACTTCTGACGACCGTCGAAGCCTACGTCAACACCTACAGGATGTTTATATTAGAAATTGGGGTATCATTTAATTTGTGGTATGAATTTTTTCTTGCGTTCACGAACAAACGAAGAATTTTGGATTTATGAATCTGAGATTTAAATGAGAGTTTTAGATTTGGATTGGGATATGGCCAAAAGTGAAATATGAGATATGAGTGTTTTTTGAGGTTCTATTTCATGTGCAGTTTACATTTGGGATTATGAGTGAATATTTTTGTGTATCTTAGTGACTTGAGGAATGTATTCAATGATAATATGAATTGATGAGCATGGTTGTTACTAAGTGTAAAAGCGACGCGTAATGATTTCAAGCTGTATCATCCAGAGAGTACACCATTTTTTTTTCTTTTTCTTTTTTGTAGATCTGTTTTTATAGTATGCAGGATGCAAATATGGCCGAGTCATCTACGAATGATGCTGTAAGTGTTTAAGGATCTGTTGGAGTATCGTGTGTGTACATTGTGTAGAGTAGAGGGACCAATATTGAACCTTGAAATATCCCGGTCAGAGCTACCCGTAAACTGGATAGAGCAGAACCTATACTCTGGGTCACGGTGAGTCTCTCTGCTCTATAAGACTGGTCGGATAATGAGGAATTATGCATTTTGGGTAAGAGTGTTTTGAGTCTGTACAATAGTCCAGGAAGCCAAAAACTATCGAGCGCTTGAGATACATTAATACGTATAATTTTAATACTTTTTGTAATGCTCCTATTTTATAATATTGGTAATTTTGTACTACAATTGCAGCCCCTTTGAAATTTGTTGAATTTTCTGTATAGCATTCGGCTATACAGACCACAAGATATTCATGCCAAAACGTTGGTAAAAAAAAATCAAAATAATTTACAAATTTTTTTTTTTTAGTCATAGACCGAATCCAAACAATTTTCTACGGTAAATTTACATTAACATTATTTAAAACTTTTTTTTTTAAAGAAAACAATTTGTTCATATTTCATTACATAAATATTTTATTACAATTATATTTGTGTGTATTAGCAGTTCATTTTGTAATTAATTGTTTATATCGTGATAAACGAAAAAAAAAATTGAAGCATTAATGCAAGCACTTTTCCTCATGCTACGTACGCATAATAGACAAAACTCATAGCTCAAAAATCCCAGTTAATTGAGTAAAAAAGTCAGTAAAATTGACATTGACTTAAATCTGTCTGAAAAAATTAGTTTCTTTCACAGTGAGTAAATAGTAGGCAGATTAAAACGCATCTCGAGTCGCTTATGTGGGTCTGAAACTGAGGATTGGAACCTTTTCATGTTTGAATGTTTAGGCATCTGTACAAGACCAGCGCAGCAACTCTAGTGCACGATGGTGCTTTTAGACTGTCATTTTGATATCGATCGTGAGATTATGGGGCCCATTCATACAAGTACTGCCCACAATTTAGGTTCTTGTTTTGAAAGACACTCCTTGCGCCATTTGTGGCGATAGTCCGGAAGGAACGCAAGGCAACGAACGAAATTCGAAAGTTTTTAGAGAGTGCTGTTGAATTCAGGCGTTTGCTTCAGAGGATCCGGGGCTACAGACGGTGACTGTGACTATCAGACAGCCGTGAACTGACTCACCGGGTTGGTGTTGGGCTAAGTTACGCGACTTCTGGATGACGTACGCCCACATTCGAATCATGAACGCCGCGCAGATAGCGCGTAGATGAATGAGTGAGCCCATTCGCCTCGTGAGATTCCAAGAATGGTAGCGTGAGTCAGGATAGGCAACCAGTCACTACCGGCCTTCGATTCCCGATGATTGCGTTAATAGTAGATTCCCTCTTTCCAAATACACACACACACGCACGCACGCACACACACACGCACGCACGCACGCACTCACGCACAAGGCCTTTGTAGTTTTCAATCTACTCTCAAACATCTCGTAAAATAGTCTGCAACACTTTTCCCCAATCCAGTTACTTCATGTAAACAATAAAATTGGATTTTTCCTCTCTTCTTTAAACCGGAGCAATGTAGCTTTTGAAGTTGTTCTCCTGTTATATTTTTTTAAAATGTATTTTTGATACAATTTATATGGGTAATGATAAAATATAATAATCATGGGGGCATGCGCGTACACACACACACACACACACATATATATACAATAAATTAATATATGTGTGTATGTTCACGCCCTACAGGTCACAGTTTCCAGTTTTGCTTGATAAAATTAGACATAACGCTTTTATAGGCTAAACGAAAGACGTGTTCGTTATTGAGCAAATCCAATAATTATGAATGGTTGACTATCTAATTTTAAAAGTTCACAGAAGAAAGCGAATACTTTAAGTTAGTAGTTACTAAACAAGGCGCCCACGAATAAATGCTTTTTATAGCCACACGAAATAATAATTGAAAAGTGATATTTTTCTCAAAGGACATTTAAATTCCAGTCTTTCATGTTTCATTCCATCAGGGGATTACACAAGTAACGCAGACTGTCTTTCTGCCCTTCGAAAAATACAGGATTAAGACATTTTTTGTAGTATATTTTTACTGATCAACATTTTTCACTTATGGGATTATGATTAGATATAATTTCCATTATTGGTCCAGGACGAATGGAAAAAATCGCTGGACAGCGAACGTGTTGAGTGGACGACACATTCACAAGTCCTGATTTTTTTTTTTTTTTGTCTAAGTTCACTTAAACAGGTATAGTTATAGACATTTTTTTAGAGATAGTACAAAGTTACATATTAGAGGGCACACATTTTCAACATAAAAGCAATGTGGTTGCAACAATCATCTGTGGGAAAACTACCACCAACAAAACTTCAAGGAGATAGAGGAGGAATGCTTTTTCCAATCGATATTACGTTTTCAGATGTGCATTAGAGCTCAAAGAGACTTTTTGACATAGAAATTTTTAATTTAAATAAATATAGAATTTTATTTTTTCACTTAAAAAAATCTCCCAATAATTTATACTTTTTTTTTTAATTGTCTCTTTTTATATACCACCAATCCAATCAAAAATATTTTCAAATGAAATAGGAAAAAAATAATAACTGAGTAATAATGTAGAATTAGATCACCGAAATTCTATTTCCTTTCCATTCCTGAAGTTCTTTAATGCTGCTGCTACCTCCATCTCTTCATCAGATCTCTTCCGCTCCACCGGAAGTAGCAAACACCTTCGAAAGCATCTTATTTAGGAGTTTCAAGAAGTGCTGAACACATTCATCCTCCCGATAGAAGATAAAAGGGTGCTTTTTCTGGGTGCTCGTAAGAAGCACATTTTCCACCTTTCTCTTGCTCTTCTGAACCCAAGGTTACTACTTATTCAACGTCAGAAGAGCTCCCAGGACTTATTTTTTTCATGGAATTGATAAAATTCTTCAAATTTGAAATGAATTTGAAGAATTTATGGTTTTCTGTGTCACTTTCCGTTTTGCAGTCGATAGCGAACCAGTCCTCTCTAATCAGGGTAGTCAGCCATTTCTTTCAGTTTCATTCACCTCTTTAGTTGCTACAGTGACTTATTTAGTCTACCGATCCGGGGTTGTCAATCTATCTCTTCCAACTTTCTTCAGCTGCTTCAAGGAAAATCCACTTGAGTTGCACTCCCTACACCCCTGCACTCCATACAGCTTGTTCTGGAGTATGATCCTGTACATGCTTATTTCCTCCAACTGAAGCTTATATCTGGGATATTCCTCCCCTTGTGCACGAGCCGGGTTGTAGAGCATCTCCTGGGTTTTCCTCCAAGGTACAAAGGCTTTCATTGTAAATAGTAGTAATCACTTCAAACCTCAAGAACCCTGACGTCTTCCACTTTTAACACCCTTCCTGACCGCATAGTCTGGTTGAGAAGGCTGGAAACTAGGCCTGTCACAGGAAAACTTGTCAGAATGAGAGTGAATAACCAGTTGTTTCTGATTATCATTTCTCGCAGCCGCTGCGTAACACCTGATTATCATAAGATCAGCCATTCTTCTGCTAACTCTTGCGTTAAAATCCCCCTATAAGAAGTGCTCCTCCATGGCTGGGATACCCGCATATATAAAATAGTAACATTCAGAAGATAGTTAAAATGCTCATTAACTACAAATGCTGAGAAATGCATTCATCCATCCATGGCTCTACAACTCATTGCTGAGTCAGAAACTCCTTGATCAGCTTATCTTTCAACCTGATAGCTTTGATTATATCAGGCTCTTGGGAATTGCTTCTCAATTTCTGGTAAATGTGTCTCCGACAGGTATTTACTAACTGCTCGGAACCGCATATTAATTTAATGAATGAGAGCTGAAGATTTTGATGGAAGGTTTCTTATCTTCTATGTTTACTTATTTTGGTTTTGTTTGTGTGATTTCTTTAGTTAACAATTTCAAAATTAATGATGGTGGAGATGTTTAAGTATAATTACGTAGAACATACAGCGGACAATAAAGGAGATTGGAAATTATTATACATTTAATTAAAAATGATCGTTGTTAATATTAATAGTTTAATGTTTAAAAAATATTTTACCTCTGTGGTAAGCTGTCCTTCGGTGAGTGAGAATCTACCTCACATTATCCCAGTTATAGTGTTACGCTTCAAAGCGAGCCTGAAATCTACAATTAGTATTATTTGAAGATGAAAATATAACAAAATAAAAAAAATAACAAACCAATAATTGATTGATAATACCCATTATTGTGGAATCGTAAAAGTAGTAGTTTCCTTAACTTTAATTTTATAGATTACTATTGTCTGCTCTGTATTTTTTCATTCCTTTTGTCGGGAAGTAATTCGTCATGTGCTTCATTGTGTATTTAAGGTATATATGTATGCTAATGCCGGGCTTTGTGTGCAATGCCCACAATATTTGCAATATGTGTAGTGCTTTTTTATGTAAAATATGTTTTAAGTTTAGCTGGGAAATTTTGGAACGTGACACACTATTCCTAAGTACTGTATGAGGAGCTATAAAACTATTTTAACAGATTTCGCGTAAAAAAAAAAAAAAAAATAAAATAAAATAAATAAATTTTAAAAAAATTGAAAAAGGTTGTTCAATGTCACAAGACATTGTTCAATATCACCCTTCTTATTATAGTTACGGAAAAAAACTATAGAATACATTAATTGTTAGTATTCCATAACATTTTTAAGCAAAACTTCTATTATGGAAAATATTTAAGAATGTTAATGCGTTAAGCACTTTTTTTCTTTTTTTTTTTTAAGGCGGAAACTAATTTATTATCTAGACTTAATACTAAACCGTTAAATGACTTTATGCTTGACTACTATCATATGATTGGAAAGAACGTTTTAGAAGATCAAAATAATATCTAAGACATCTTTAGAAGACAATATTATTAGTATTATAATTTAAACTTTGTAGACCATAGTGTTATCCTATTTAAATATACTTTTCTGGCGTTTATGTTTCATAAAATTTTTACGTGCAACGCATATTAGAGAAAATATTTTATATAAAATGTTGAGCTTCTCTCTCCCGGACGGTCTAGAGCCAGGAGTAGCAATCTTATCTTTCAGCCCCATTGCCTACTCCAGAGTAAAAAGACAAATAACACATTTACTTTTAGCTATAATGAAACATGGGGAATCTGGTCAGTTTACACCTTCCTCTGCGAGATGGATTTTGAAAGCGTTTTATGTGTGAAGACACTGAAGGTTCAAAAATTTAATAATCTTTACTACCCCTCAGTCAGAGATTGATTAAGGCATTTCTATCTTGCTCGGAATTCCTGAAAACCCATAAACTTGCTTTCAGTACAATACGTTATCTATGTAAATTTCAAGATATAGCCCAAAACAGGTCTAGGCTCTCCAATGGAACAAACGTAATAATAGCAAATGATTTATTTGACCAAAAGAAATCCGTGGCCACTATTGATCCATATCACTCTATTTGAAGATGTAAAAATTACTCTTTCCATCATGAAGAAAGAGGTAATGAGAAAATCATGTGAACGGAAACAGCACCTCTTTCATATTCCTCAGAAAATAAAGCTGTGGAAGTGATTCAACGACCACAGGATCCGCAGTCGGATATAAAGCTGACGTCATCAGCGGATTTCCCATCAGGAAGGAAAGGGTGGTCTATTTTTCTCCAACGAGTAACTGTTACTGTGTTCACTGGAGCGAAGGGGATCGCCTCATACCGGTGATAGGCAACTGTCGTCCAGTAGCTCAAAGAAGCGATAAGCCGTTATACAAGAAATATAAGATACACCAGGAGGAGGAGATAGTCGGGGTTCGGTCAAAGGTTAACTATTAAATAAAAACAAACTGGTAAACGAATATGGTTTTATTTTTGTCAACGTTTCGGCCTGAATTTCAGGCCTTCTTCAGGGCAGTATAACAAACATAAAACAACACAAATGAAATATAATTACGAGTAAAAGAACAACCTATTCAATTATGTTCTTTTTCTACGGCAAAATTCAGGCTGAAACGTTGGCAAAAATAAAACCATATTATAACTATTAAAATAAATTTTAAACAAATAATGCGAGAGAATAGAAAAAAAATCTATTTGTCCCAGCCAGGACTCGAACCTGGATCTCCTGCTTTCCGGGCCAGTATGTTTCCATTACACCACCGGGACGAGCTAGATAACTTATTAAATTCCCAACACACTAGCGACAGCCTAACCTACAAGAAAGACGAATACGTCGTCTTATGCTCGAAGGAGCTGACATTGTCTAGCTATTTATCGACTCTCATTATATACTTTTTATTTTCATTTTATAAATATTAATTTGTTAATAGTTGTGGTTTATTATAACGTGTAAATTTTAAAAAATTAATGCGAGGGAGTAGAATAAAAGATCCATCTGTCCCAGCAGGAGATCCAGGTTCGAGTCCTGGCTGGGACAGATGGATTTTTGATTCTATTCCCTCGCATTAATTGTTTATAAAACCATATTGGTTCACCAATTAGTTTTATTTAATAGTAAACTTTAATCGAACCCCGGCTAACTCCTCCTCCTGATTACACGGGGAACACTTTTTTTTTTTTTGTTGTGTTAGATCTGACACTGTTTTTTCACTAATTCTCGGCGTCTGAATCTGAGAATAACCTTAGATTTTGTCCATCACGTCAACTTTTTAAACTACATGATATCCTCAGAAATAATAAAAATCATGGATTTAAAAGAACATAAAGTAAAAACGTACCAAATATACAGTTTACAAAACGTTTAATGTAAGTTAAATCGAGTTCGTACATATAAAATTGTTTAATTAATGAACAGTACTTAAAAATTAATATAATTATATGCGTTTGTTGCTTTTTCTGGAGTGTTTAGTTTGTGTACATTCGCGCTTGATGCTCCTACAATAATCAGCCATCATATGTACGTCCCTTCTATCTTGATACCTTGCCTCCATGATCCTCAAAGGAGCTTTCATCTGCACCATATCCGTATTCCCCTTCTTCCAAAGAGGAAGAGTTTTCATTGAAAACTGGCACGGGGACTTTGACTGAATGCGGTACTAGGCGTATAGCTGACGGTAAACTAGGATACTCTATTTTACATTTGTTTTTCTTGTTATATCCCGATGTTTTCACAATACAAAAGTTACAATCACTTGAATGATCTTTGGATTCTCGCCAAATCATAGGTATACCAAATGGAAGCTTAGTACGTGTTCGCTTGGTCCACACTGTTTACACACTTTATGAGGTGCCCATGCTTTATCTTGATCACCAAGTTTCACTTTAAAATAGGCAAAATATACTTGACTGACAAATGTACTAATTGTCCTTTGTCCTTTGACTGGGAATTGTTTAACTGCCACAGATATAACAAAACGAATCGGGGCTGTTTTCGCACTTTTGACGTGTAGGAGCAGAGGTAGCCATAAGGAAACGTTTCAGTTCAAACACACTATGTAGTTCTGTACACTTCCGTAACGAAATACTAAATACTGCTTGCCGACACACAACGTTACACCACAGTATAACAGACGTAACTAAACAGGCAGGTCTAGACCAACATGCGCCCCACCAACATAGAAACCGAACGTGACATGAAGAAGAAAACTAAAAACAGTTTTGAAACCAGCATGCCCAATTCTATAGAAAACAGCTAAAAAATCTAACTCAACAGAAATTGAGTTTCAAATTGTTCATTTAAGTCACTCCCATTAACAATCCTACCCATTGGACACCACAAATTATTATACTAAATTAGGAAAATAAAATAACCTATGTACGAAAATAAAAAGCTTTTCTAACATGTATGTCACACCGGATAGAAGTAAGTATTTATTACCCGTAAAATATCGGAAAGAACTGTAGTTTTTGTTTTTTAAGTCGATTTTATATAAGTAGTAATTATTTGAATTATTGCCTGATAATAATTAAATAATTGAATTAAAATTAGGTCCTCTCCATCTAGGGAACTAAATTAGCTACTAAGAGTACGATGACCAACTATCTAAGCCTCATCGATCTAGATAATACGACTAATTCTAAATTATACATAAGTTTTGAGTCCAAGCTTATAAAACATTGAATAACAAATCAATTATAGGAGTATTATTATTATAAATAATTTTATAATTAAAAATCATTAGTCAGTAATGCTAAGTGATATGCCCTTGGAAGAAAATTTCGTATATACTTCCGTAGTTATATCTTTGATTCTTACAACTTGAAGGTTTTTTTCTTTTAATTATAAAAATAAGACAAGTTATCTAATAAACCTGTCAAAACATTTTTCCCAGTTCCAAAGTCACTTATTCCCAATAATACCCTTCCCTTTTTTTCCTTTGTCCTTTTATTGCCCTCTCTTGTAACAG
Organism: Oncopeltus fasciatus; assembly: GCA_000696205.2. Lineage (NCBI taxonomy): Eukaryota > Metazoa > Arthropoda > Insecta > Hemiptera > Lygaeidae > Oncopeltus > Oncopeltus fasciatus. The sequence goes on along the minus strand of KZ808150.1, from coordinate 19,534 downwards.
GCCGCTTTCCATTTACACCTTCCGCCTGCTATCCCCACTCCTTTTTACTTTTTCGCTCTGAGAAAAAGTAAAATTCATAATGTTTAGTCATGGGAATGTGAACTTAGGGACAGGACGTCCTCTCTCATCTTCATGATAGGTAGGTGTGGCAAATTATTGCTTTAACGATATTTCAAATTTTTTTTCTTGTCAATAAGTTGTTTGTTTGCATGTTTTTTCAAATTGGTCCTTTTTCAAATTGTTTTCATAAACTTTTAATTGTCTTACATAGCTTTCTACATTCATACTCTTGATATCACATTATATTATAATTCTCTATTATACTAATTTCAAATATTACTGTATTCTCATGACATTGTATTTCTACAGCCCTGAAGATGGCTTACAATGTAAGCCGAAACGTTGGCAGATAATCCTTCATTAAAAAAATACATTTTTTTAAATTTGTGTTTTTTTGGATCTACCTCGACCGAACCCCAACTAAAATCATCTTAGAACAAGTTATCTAATATTTCACTCCAATAACCATTCATTTTGAAACCTAAATTTTTGTTTAGAAACTGAAAGCAATATTTTCTTAAATTAAAGGCTTCATAATGTGTAAAGCTCCTTAAAATGTACCATAAGTTAACATATCATTCTGACTCCCACCACGTTCATACAGTAACTCTCTTCTTTTTTTTTTTTCATTTAATAGATCGCAATTATGATAAGCAACAAAAGTAAATCTAATAATCCACTGAAAATATTTGGAACAATGCAAAGTTCTCACTGCAAAAAATCAATCCTTTGTACTACACATTGGTTGGAAATGCACTAGTAAACATTACATTTACTTAATTATAAATCATATACATAATATTCTGAGCATTTAAAATCTGTCAAAGCGATAAGATATATCTTGTAAAGCTCGATACTAGCGCTGCATTTGATAATTTGAATTATTACTCAAGGAGTTACTTATTTTTTATATTTGTCTTTTAAAGTTGTAATTAATTATAATTGAGATTTTTATCTGAGTTAAAGCTTAACCCCAGTCTCGCTCATTTAGATAAGATGCCCCAGGACACCCTCAAGAAACAGTCAGTTTCTATTTGCGTTTCATGGAACACTATAAATGGTATTCGTCAGCACACCGTTCTGGCAGCATAGCTTTTCCCCATTCAATGAAGAAAGCTGTTGGGAAATCCAAAGAAAGGAATCCACCGAATTAAAGGAACAATCTTAAAAAAAAAAAAAAATTAAAAAAAATAGTAATTAAATCAAGATTAAGAATTCCTCTTTTTAATAATTAATGAAATATTTATCTATAAAATAATCATAACTAGTAAAGCAGTTTTGTTTCCTTCCAGAAAGAAGCGGTATTGAACTTGCAACAATAATAGAACAAAACAGGGGAAAGGTGTGTTATAAAAGGACCTTAGGTTCTAAAAGGGGCCTTAAGTTCTAAAAGGGGCATTTGATTAGGCTTGAAGGGCCCAGCTTTGCTTAAGGCTCTTCTCGAGCACCGCTGTCCACAAAACATCTACAAGCTCCTTCAAAGCCCACCTCAAGGACTGGAAGGCTATTCTTAGGAATGGTAGGAGCCGCCCCAATGAGCGGCAAACCAAAGGAGTTCAGCAAGGTTCAGATTGTCCCCTCTAATTTGCCTTCTATAAGAATCAATATAAGTATAATCAATCAATCAATTCAATAGTAGAATCAATATTATAAATCAATAGTCTCTTAGACAAGCTACAACAAATTCAATAAATCGCTCGAGAATAAAATATGTACAACAATATTTGACTTAATATACTCATGTTTTCAAATTCTGCTGATGTTGAACATAATAAGCCAGTTCGTTCGCCGTCAAGTCTTTTGCTGGAGAAATTAGTCAGGGTTTCGGCCAGGATCAGAAAAATAAAATACTCCAAAATTGTTGGGTCTGGATAGATCTCCGAGGGAGGTTTATGATCACATCTGAGAGTCAAGAGCTAAAACTGATATGTGACATTAAAACCCCCTCGGATATCTCTGCAGACATGACTATCGCCCTGATGATGACTAACAAGTTTAACCAAAACGTCGGCAATAATAAAATAATTACCCAACAATTTTGGAGTGTTTAATTTTTCTGATCCCGGCCGAAACCCAAACTAATTTCTTCTACGTCTTTAATCTTCAGTTTAACATAAAGGCAAAATATATAAGTATTTCCCTGTTAAGATCAGTATTTCGCAAATGATTTATAAAAAGTAAGGTAAATGTTTTAAATAATTGGTATCACAATACTACTTTTCCTGAAAGTGTGTAAAAATATTTTTTTTAAAAACATAAAGATAATTATTTGGGATTGATTTGCAGGGTTTATTTTCCTCTTTTTTTTTTTTTTTTTCTTTTTTTTTAACGATTTGTTTGATGTGCAAGACATTAGCATTAATTTACAAAATTTAAAAGATAAATTGAATTAATAAGTATTAATTGCCTCAAATATTTTCATAATAAAGTCAATGTTACTCATTCAATCACAAGAGGGCAACCCAAAACAACCCTGAATTCGCAGTTGAGTGCCTACCGCCCCAAGAAAAGCCACACAGCCCTGCAGGGTGTAGAGGTCGCTGACGTTCCTGATAGTCATATCGTAAATTCGCTTCTCCGTCCAGCAGTTTCTCACCTAATACTCGCCGATATCCGTGACGTCACTCTCTTGGAATCCCCACGGAAATCATACCTATCAGTCTCTCCTACCCTTTCAAAAAGCAGATGAAGAAAGTTCATTACTTCTAGCTTCATTTATGAACAAACCTTAAACTATATTCACAAATCTATATCAGTATTTATCTATCCGCCAAGTGAAATATAGGTTCCAGTATACGGGGAGACAAATATTTATGATACTGGAAGACCTTTTTCGAAAAATTTCTTTAAGGAAACAGTCTCCTTCTGCATTTAGGGCATTAATTGGAACTAAGTGCCTTGTGGAAAGTAGACAAATCCTGTTTCTATGTTAGCAGGCATAGTGCAGTTGGTAGACCACTATAATGAAGATAAGGGTCAGGAAACTAGAATTTTAATTGCTCCTACTAATAGATAGATTGTATATTTTTACGTTTTTAATTATTCCAATTATATATATATATATATTNAAAATAATAAGAATATTTAATATATAAATATAAAGAATATTTGCTAACTAACGTCTCAATAATAATATTCCATGTAGTCAACTAAGAAACATTATGAATCAGTGTAGAACAAAACCTTACTTTAGCAGATTTTGGTAATTTTATTAGCTTTTCAAATTATAAATTCATTTATAATTACAATATGAAAAGCTGCTGATTATTTTGTTTAATTGAATTACTATGATAAGTCTAATTTCCAAATTTCAATAAAATCAGTTAATAATTCCAAGAAATTTTATGTATGGAATACAGGGGACTGACTTTTTATAAATTTGATTTTTGAGTTCTATTTGTCTTGAAACATAAGACATACAGTTTTTAGGGGGATATCATTTGTATTTTTTGATAATCTATAATAGGTATATATTAATTCCTGAAGGGGAGAGGGGCAGAACAGGAACACAAAGTAATTTACTAATAATTAAAATATTACTTCAAAAGTAATTGTGAAGTGTCAGTAACAAATTGCATAAATAAAAATGTATCAACAAGTATAAAATTCATAAAATTTTTCATCTAATATAAAACATTTTGATTTAATGAGAAATATTACATTAAAAAATTTAACTCCATTCAATTAATTAATTCATTCGGTAAAATGAAATTAAAATTAATAAAATTCCATAAAGTTAAGATGTAATTAATATCACCATACATACGATGTATACAGTTGTTTGTAAACTTATTCATTTTTCTAGATTGCCATAAAATCTTAGTGATCCACATGTCCTTCTGAATAAGAGAAATTCACTCCTTCAAACTGTTAAAATATTTCCCAGGATGTTGAAATCTAAAACAAATTAATCATTTTACATAAAAGTGTAAAAAATCTTAGGAGATTCTAGAAAGCTGGACGGAAGATAGAACCATATTCATGTGCTAGATGATTCCAATCCAGCTTATTTTTAAACATTTTAATGAAAAAAATATAAAATTAAATGTATCACAAATCAAAAGTGAAAGCCTGTTTCAATTTTACCTGTTTTTATATTTTTAGAGTATTTTTTTCGTTAAAACATCTAGATATTGACTGTCAATGTTTCTGAAAAATAAAATAAGTCTGTGACACAGGAGCTGTAACACCTGCTGGCCCTATGACTACTGTGATGAGGTATGTGCTGCCTCTCAATCTTCATCTATGTGAAAAAGACACTTTAGCTTGCAGGATAGCTCATTGTTTAAGCCTCTCAGCAGTGGAAAAGACAACCATGCTAAATTTGGTCAAATAAAAAGAAATCCAAATTGTAAAACTACTCTGAACGTTCCAGATTCCAAAACATATAAGTCACTTTCCATTTTCAAAGTAGTTTTATAATTTGGCTTTCTTCTTCTATGCATGGATTGATCATTACATACTACGTATAAAAATATTATTCCCTATGGGGAACACAGCAAAAGCTAAATTTGGTCCAAAATGAGTGAATAAGGAAGCTCTTTGAAAGTACATCATAAGAAAAGAATGAACTGAATACTGGAAGCAGTAGTGTAAGTACAAATACTTATATAAGTGAGCTTCATGAAGCCACGAGAGAGAGAGTGTGTGAACAAACTATGCTTGACATAGAATCGTGTGAGAATGGGAAAGAGATGAAAAACATAAAAGTAGCCATTATGAGATGGCTGACAGCCAGTAACCAAGAAGATTGGATAGAATGAAAACAACTGAATAAAAAATTAAAGCCAGGCATTGCTGCAGAGGATAAGGGATGGATAAAGAGTCCATTACTAGACTCTCGTCTGAAAGATTCCTGGGCTCTGAAGATTAGACATTGAGTCTCGAAAGTGCTCAGCTTTAATAAATAAATATCGTCACCAAGCGAAGTTTAATAGTTTTTTATCCCTTACAATAAAAGGATGTATTTTGCTTATTTATTTCTATCACAAAATTCATACATCCAATATTATTACAAGAAACTACCTCTGAATCTTTGTCATGATTCCTTTTATGGAATCATCAGGTTTACATGATTGAGCGTTTTTTACTTACCCAATAAATTTCATTTACAACCTCTGTACAAGAAAAAGTAACATAAAAATGATAACCAGCATCCACAGCTGATGAAAATTAAAGAAGAATAAGGGAAAGAAGAGAAATTTGGTATACTTTTGTATTTTAAATTTAACACAATATAAGAATAAAAAATTGAAATCACAACATTCTAGTAACTATATACAATATTTTATGACTAGGTAAGATAAAAATATTTTCTTTTTACTCTATAGATATAATAATATAAATATTTCAATATAATTAAAACAACAGCTCTTACTTAAAGCATGTAAAAATAGATATGACTAGCTGATTCTCTTACTACACTATACAATCCAGGTAAATTTTTAGGGAATGTAGAGTACTTATATTCTAATCTAAAATTTCACTCTTCGTCCAAATCCTTTAAGCCATCAGTAAAAAGTGGGGCATTATAGTTAGTTAGGGAAATACTAATTTTTTTACTGAAAAATAAATAGAAATCATGAATATCTTTTATTACAGATAATCCCAGCCCAGTCCTCTCTTCCTAAAAAAAAAATTAAATTAAAAAAAAAATGATTCAAAACCCTTCCTGCAATTTTAGACACCTACTTTTATAACAATTTACAGATAATTATGGAGCTAAGTGGTTCAGTGGTTAGGGCCTTGTTTTCCTGAGCCTAAGGTTCCAGGTTCAATATTCACAGTGCATTTAGTTTTCTGTGCATTTGTTTGTAATATTTCAGAGGATTCCTAGTGTGCTTCTGGGGAGGATCTCTAATTGGGCAACATTCTTCAAAAATCAGTCAACCTAAGTGGTGCACTGATCACTTCCCTTTTTTGGAGTGCAAGGAGTCGCGAATAAACACATCCTATCTGTTTTTCCCCTGGGTCTCTATGGCCTGTTAGAGAACGAATATATATTGAATGTTTAATTATATAATAATAATATTTTTACAAGTCCATTGCCATGATATAAGAATATTAACTAAAATTTTATATCTGGTGGTAATCAATTAGATTTCAGGGGATGTCCAAATTGTAGTAGGGTTTCTTTTAAATTAGAAAGATTTTTTCAATTTATCTTTAGAATAGTTTTTGCAATGTGATATATTCATAATGTTGTTCCTGGTGTGAGTATTAAAGTCATTCAACATCATTGGCTATCAGAACCTACCAAATGTATATAAGGTAAAACTAACAGAATAAAACCGACCCCAGCAGCATCCCGATCCATCTAGCCACGATAACAGCCAGCTCTGCCTCATAAGGCTCACATGTGAATGGAAATAATGAGGAAAATCATTTTTACTTAATGAATTTATTGTCATCAAATTAAACTGGGGACTATTTTTTTTTTTTTTTTTTAGTAAGTTGGGATTTTCGGAGAAGACCCAATAATATTGATGGATTGCCTTAAGTATTTTATTTAACAAATTATTACATAAGTAGAAAAAACATGAAAGGACAGTATTGATCAGCAACATCCAAAAGAAACATCTGGAAATGACATCAGATTGTTAGTTGGTGAGTCATACTGATTTGTTCTAACAAAAAATCAGTTTAAAAAACTTTGTATCCTGCAAAGGAAGTAAGAAGAATGAAAATTTTGAAACTTCACTAAAGTATGCTTAGAAATGAAATTTATGAGAGGCTCACTTTAGAAGACAAAAATCTTTGTTACTATACTATGGCCAATATGATCTTGGGTTTAGGGAAAAATTCCAGAGCATGAATTCTCCCTCCCTAAACTTCCAAACTATGAAATCCTGAGAAAGCTGTTTTTTACCATGGATTTAATTGGTTAATAAAACATTAATGAGGATATAATTCCTGAAGGGGAGAGGGGCAGAACAGGAACACAAAGATAAGATGAGGGGCTGAATGGGGGAGAAAAAGTTTTGTTTTTACTTATAATAAAATTAAATAGATGAATATAGGACGCCTTCTACAGATTTCAAAATTTCAACAAACTGACATTTTACAATTAATGTAGCACTTGTTCGTCAACATTTAAAAAAAAAAAAAAAAAAAAAAAAAAAGAGATATAATAGGACTAAAATGTTTGATAAAATAATTTAGAAAACACGATTCAAGGCATAAGTGTAATTCTCAAACTTAGAACATTATCTCGATTATTCAATAGCATTAAAACTGAGAAGCATTATTAAAATTTGTGCATCTCACTCTTTAATGAATCACTCGAAAGTAAAATTACTTTTTGAGAACAATACTTCAAAATTTGGTATTTGTAGTATTTAAATTAATAAAACGAATTTGAATTTCATTCAATTAGAATAATAATCACCCTCAAATTAATTAAATGTCATTATAGGACAAGTTTACATTTTAAAATTGTGAATTTGGGTAGTTAGAATAATTAATTATGAATAACCACAACAGAAAACAAATCTATATATATAAAATAGAATGTGTGTATGTATGTAAGGTATGGACTTTAAAACGGCTGGGCCGATTTTGATGAAATTTTTAGGGAATCCTCAGAATATTCAGGCAGGTGGCACTATGAAGTCTGATTTTTGATTTTCGGTCTGTGGAGGGGAGTGGCAAAATCAAATTTTCATTTCCAATTTGCCTTAAATACATGTGTTTCTTTTTTGATTGAGCCCATATCTACACTATATGTAAATAATTCTATGAAAAAACTTAATGATAGGCATTCCATGAATTTTTATTTGAAGGCCATAAATTTTGTTAAAAACGTAAAAGCCAGCAACACCCTTAAAAATTTTTTTGGGCAAAACGAAGTTTGCTGGGTCCGCTAGTACTAAATAAGATTGCTCAAGCTTTTAGTAATAATTCAAAGGTGTAATTTTTAATTTAAGCCTAATGAACTTTTTTTTAAATTGTTTTAGCAAGAATAACCCACAAAAGAAACTGTTAAAGCCTAAAATAAATTTTTAAGCTTCAGGTTTGTAACTTAAGTAAAACATGTAGTTGGGTAATTAAATGAAATTACATTACAAAAAAATAACAGAAGCTCACAAGAGTCTAAGGGCTAAATAAATAAAGAGAGGTAGGGGAGGAAGTTGGAATTATTTCAAATGAGACATTATGAGCTCTTTAAGTCACTAGGATTCCAGAGAGGCAGCAATAATCTAGCTCATTTTATTTCTTTGTACTTAGAAATTTTTGAACTTTTATTTCAAAGAAATTTAGCAAAACTGAATCAGGAATTCTATTGGATGTGTGCTATGATTCAATTCTCAGTTAAACAAAACTAAAAAATGCCCTAAAATATTGTTGATTTACTAAGTTCAAATACAGCAAAGGTACAAGTATATTTATGCTTTACAGGGCAGACAAGGGCTGGTATCATTAAACATTTGAAATTACTTTATTATGAAATTAATTAATTTATTAGGAGACATTTTTACCCTTCTAAGCATAAATTGCTAGAAATTTTACAATAACCACATAATTATTAAATGAATGAGAATATTTCTGTAAATTTTATGACTTTGTCTAATTAATCTGAATAAACAGACATTTTACCAAAAAAGAACAATGTCCAGTGTAAATATTCTTCAATTGTAATGAACACCACTTAAAACTGGATGGCTCTTAAGGTTACAAAAGAAAAAATTAATTTTATAAGTCATTGGTGAGTAATTGACTAAATAGTAATCTGTTACAGTTATTAAATGGGCACTACCTTATTAATATTCCCAACAATGTACCAATTAATTGATTATATATTTTAAAATAAATGGCACAGAGCATAAAGAGATTTATATAAAATGGTATTGGTTATAATATA
>KZ808149.1:201225-216989 GCA_000696205.2 Oncopeltus fasciatus | reverse complement strand
ATATTATTAGTAGCCAAATTAGGAACAGGTTGGAATTAATTCAATTGAACCAATGAACCAATACTTTTATTTCCTAATGTCTTTTATTTCTTCCACGACATATTTCAAATTTCAGTCCTTTTCAAGGGGTTTATCTCAGTTGACTGCAAATTTACAATTAACTAATTTTTCTTCGTTTGAGTTGTATTACAACTAGCTAATTTATTCCTTCTTTAATTATTTTGATTTACAGGTATTTTCCTATTTCCTCATTAATTTTAAACTAAAACTGAGAGTCAAAATTGACCGGGATATTTATTTTACATTAAAAGGGTGGCATAACCAACTTTATAGAAAACTAAATTACTTACAAATAAAAGTAATTTTTTGTTATTATCTTTTAACCAACCATTTACATCTTTAAAAAATTCTACTCTACTTATTTTATTTTAAATACAGATTTGGATAAATATCTTTGAAGGAATAAAATCATACAGGTGGTTATTTTAGTCACATGAGTTGTTAAAATATATTGTTTTTTTTTTTTGTTGTTTTTTTTGTTTTTTTTGTTAATGCCCTCCCACTGATGAGAATTGGAAGTTGATAATTAATAAGAAATATTTTTTTCTATATAGTTTAAAGTTTTTGATATTGTAATATTCCTTCTGGATAATTCATTTTCAATAATGCTTGAAAATACCCTCTTTTAAAATGAACCCTTCATATTGTTAATTTATGTTTGAAGATAGGTAAAATACTTTCTTTATCTCTTTAATTAATTAATAAATAAGTTAAATTATTGGATATTGATATTTTACTCTCAATGATTATTTCCAGCGTGAAATTATTATTAGTGAGTACTTTAAACGTTTTATCGCTTAGTCCCAATAAGTGCACGACACCTACACTTGTATACTCCAATGATTAGAAGCAAAGATTTTAGTCGGGTTTTTATGAATTGTGGTAATAGTTGACTTATAAATCCGATCATTAACTAATAAATGCCATACATATTTATTTCCCATTTTTCATTACTTGGGGTCATGGAGGGAGGGTCTATCCATAGATAGTCAACCTATTCTAAAATACTATGTCATAGGATTTTATTTCTCAACAGAGATGGCGAGACTTGAACTCGCAGCGCCAGGATTCAGATACAAAGGGTTTCCCAAGTAAGCCGGATGTAAGAAGACATTTCGAGGCTCAACTTCACAAAACGTGAACCAGCTGCATAGAGAAGAAAGGGTACTTCAGTAATGTTATATTTATACGAGTGCACTGCCCCTTGGAGCGTAGGAAATCTCAGCGTAGCCCTTCTGCATATCTCTGAAACGAAAGTCTCTCACGTAGGGCCCATGCGTATTTATGAGTGGGGCTGAGATAAGCACTTTCACGTGCTTTACGAAGTAAGACAAGAGGCTACCTGTTCGTGTGTTGTGAAAGTTGGTAAGTACCGGCGGTATGCACCGGGCCTGCACATATCCTCCAACAAGTCGGCAGACTATAGACTGCAGGATGAACATCTCTGTATAATAAGAACTTAGCAATACAGTAGAATACCTCACCTTTTGAACAATGTTGAACCATAGTTTCAACTATCGATAATTATTAATCATCGATAAATATTTATGTACAAGGGAAATATAGAAATTACTTTGGAACTTACAAATTTCCATACACTTTCCAATGATTGTCTCATACCAGGTAGCGCCAATTCGAATGGATCCCTTCTGCCACCTCAGCGCTCCTCATAAATGTCAAAAGTGTCCGGCTTTAATAAATAAAGTGTTGTGCGAGGATTGGAGTTATTTCAAAAATCTTTAATTTACAATCAAAGTCAAAGGACTACAGACTTTTAAAGACTTGGTCGTCATCCACATAAACGAGCTTACATCTACCACTAGGTCAAAGATATCGAAACAGCGTATTTCTACTAGCGATTAAGGAAACCGACAGGAACTTCAAGGAGCGGTCCATAGATTGCCCCTCCAGCCTAGAGGAGAACGGAGCAGATATAGGTGAAGGGGGGCTCGGCTATAAATAAGATGTCAAATCACGGCGGGAAAATACAGGTCTTATCGTCAGCTGATTAGAGGCTCCGAGCCGGCCCAGACTTGCTACCGATAGCCAGATCCCCTGATCACTGTATTAGAGACTAATGGACAGGTTTCAGACTACTCAGCCACCGGGGTCCCGTTCACTTCCTCTCTGTCACTACTATGGTGGCGGTGAAAGGTCTAATCTATGGGGGAATAACCGCCAAACATGCCGCTCAAACTACCAGCTCATTATCCTATTAGTTCTCCTGCTAACAGCTCACATCCTTTGCTGGATGCTCTCACTATCGGCAACATAAAAATCTAAGAAAATCTAAAAATGTTCATAGGCAAACAACAAACAATAACAAATGTAACTCTAAACACACATATGGAGTGCTATGGAGTATATATATATGGTACATATTGGTTTATTTATGGAGTACTGCTATGGAGTATTGCTATGGAGTGCTATGGAGTATGGTATGGAGTGCTATGTAGTATTGCTATGGAGTATGGTATGGGGTGCTATGGAGTATGGTATGGGGTGCTATGGAGTATTGCTATGGAGTATGGAGTGTTGCTATGGAGTATGGAGTATTCTGCTATGGAGTATAGAGTATTGCTATGGGACTGCTGTGGAGTATTCCTATGGAGTACTACTATGGAGTATGCTATGGGACTGCTATGGAGAATCTGCTATGGAGTGCTATGGACTGCTATGGAGTATGGAGTATTGCTATGGAGTATTGGTATGGAGTATTGCTATGGTGTTATGGAGTATTGGTATGGAGTATTGCTATGGACTGCNTAGAGAGAAAGTTTAAAAAAGGTGAAAGAGGGTTTTGGAGGCGTAACACGGGCAAGAAGGGGCGTTTAGTGAACAGGATTTTGCCATCCCATCGGCAAGGAATCTCAATCATTCTTCCAGTCTTCGAAAGCGGGGAGCCTGGGGGGGCTTACAACTAAATCGCGCAAGGATATAATGTCAATAAGAAAACCGGTCATGTGTGTGTGTGTAAACATATAAGAAAAGCCCCGAGTGACAGGGAGTTGTGGGAGCGGACAAGTGGAACAACACTACTTGTGAGACTGTAACATATTCATTGAGAGTCGGCAGATGGCCCGTGGGAAACGTCCACTGCCCGAGTCCACTTTCCTTTTCCCAACAGTTATGTCGCCTTGAGAAAGGCCACCATCTTGGAATGCGAAATTACTTTCCAACACTCATTCTCTAGAAAATGGCGGAAAATATGTGTATGCATTAATTTTATATTAATCCCGAACTCCCCCCCGTCAAGTGTGCTTTCTCAGAGCTGATATATTGGCCCGAGAGATAATTTCTCAGCTTAATCTGACACAGATCAGAGAACAGTATGTACTTAACATATTTACAGTATTGGTCGGTTTAATTACAGTTGGTCGCAGATAAACGACACTAGACTACTAGAGTGTGACAATGTAGCCGAAATCGGTTAAAAATTTAACATTTTATTCTGAAAAACTTTGGAGATTTCCTAAGTTGAAATGCTCGCTAAATCCGTTTTTTTTTTAGATTCCCATTTAACCATTTGGAGTCATGGTAGGAGGGGCAACAGATTCTTTGAAGTTTTCCCCCCTCGCGTCTTCTCGTACTTCAGCAGCTTTTACTGCTACAATTTTTCTTCTAAGTGATCTCTATTCACAAACAAAAACATTCGTTACTTTCGCTATCATTCTCTGGCTCTTTTACTATCTAGCTCACTTCAGCCTTCTAGCACTCTAGATCTAACTTTATAAGTCCTGCAACCTCACATGCTCTATATCAACCCCTTCCTCCCACTCCCTTCCTCCACATGTCACTCTTTCTCCATCAATTTATTTTTTTATCTATAAGTAAAACTCTCTCTCTCTAGGCCTTTAGCACTGTACTACACTTTATCTCTCTTATTCTCACTGAACTATCTTTACTTTCCCCTAAATTTCTGCCTTTTTCCAGAACGCTTTAGCTTCCTCCAATTTTAACCCACTCTCTGATTTTAAGCTCTTAAAATATTTCGATCTCAAAACCTCTCTCTTTATCCATCTGTATATTAATTCATCGAAGAATAAATTTATCCCTCCTAATAGTTATATAACACTCGTTACCTCTCTTGCTGACTATCAAACTCTCTCTCTCTCTCTCTCTCTCTCTCTCTCTCTCTCTCTCTCTCTCTCTCTTTCAAATCTATTTGAGTAATAAATCTAATAAGGAAGAAACTGTGCCCAATTCACAACGCTTAAAGAAGTGCTGCTAAAGAGCAGCAAAATATTTTGCTTCCAAAATGGAAATTTCATGATTTTCAAACTTCACGCTAAAAAAAAAGTTCTTTCACAGAACTCATANATATGTAAAAATCTTATTACCAACTACTCCTGACAGATGAAAGACAAGAGATCCCCGAAAATTTTACTCCTTGTGATTTTATTTATTTATTTATTTATACATAGGATGAAAAAAGAATATTTCCAAAGTCACTTCAAAATTCCAACGAAGACAACCTCATTTATTTAATGGATAGTGAAAAATATTTCTTGCTTTGCTGTTTGATCTCACGACACTATTAGATGGTCCATAAACACTTAATTATACAGTTCTAAAAGTCATCAACAATGTAACCATTTCAAAGCATGAAAGATGCTAACCATCATCAAATCAATTATACAAAGAAGTTGACTATGCGTGAAATAAGGTATGTCAATGCGCTTACTTTCGTTTGGCACAGCCAGACAAAAAAAAAAAACTTGCTTTGCTGTTTGATCTCACGACACTATTAGATGGTCCATAAACACTTAATTATACAGTTATAAAAGTCATCAACAATGTAACCATTTCAAAGCATGAAAGATGCTAACCATCATCAAATCAATTATACAAAGAAGTTGACTATGCGTGNAAATTGAAAAAAAAAAAAAAAAGAGAGACTGGAATCAAAAGAGAAATTTCGAAGGGCATAAAGAAAAAAAAAACATAATTAATGGGTGATAGGGTTACTAAATTAGTGAAAGTTGTCAAGTTAGGCAAAAAATAAAAAAAAAAAGCCCGTAAATGTTCACATTCCAATGTCGTCCAATAAGTTAATAATAAATCCTTAAGTAGCCCTTAAGCCAATATAAAAGATAATAGATAATACGTCACTAAAATGGCAATTTAATTAGGCACACTTTACCTAAATTGTAATTTATTTTTGTAAAGAATTGCTTGATTATAAATATTCTAATTTAACTCTATAGTATTAAAAGCTCATTTATGCAGCTTGCACTAAGATACTAAAATCCTAATAGGATCAAATTCAGACTAGTTAAGCAGGCTAGTTGGAAATATATAAAATCAGAACAATTTTCTCCCCGTAAATATTTAGTTAAAATTCAGGTAAGCTTAAGGTGTGTGTGCGTGTGTATCGGTCAATTCAAAGTTTTAATGAATTATTTTTGTAATGAAATAAGGCTTGAAATTTTTAAATTCAAAGCGGAAGAACGAGTTCGGTTCAAAGCAAAATAGGAGAGGGGGATTATGAGATATATCAATTATGAGCACAAACAATTTTTTTTTTAATGTAGTAGGCATTAATTAAACTATTTCATTATCTCATCACTGATATGGTTATTGACAAAAAATATTTCAGTAGTTGCATAGCGCAATTAAACAATTAGGAGTGGGGTTTGAACAGTACCGTAAATTTTAATTCTACGGTGTATAAACTTTGAGCGAATATTTTCATAATCTTGAGCACCATCGCAAGATAGCAAATGGCAAAACTCTGTAGAGAGAAAGTTTAAAAAAGGTGAAAGAGGGTTTTGGAGGCGAAACACGGGCAAGAAGGAGCGTTTAGTGAACAGGATTTTGCCATCCCATCGGCAAGGAATCTCAATCATTCTTCCAGTCTTCGAAAGCGGGGAGCCTGGGGGGGCTTACAACTAAATCGCGCAAGGATATAATGTCAATAAGAAAACCGGTCATGTGTGTGTGTGTAAACATATAAGAAAAGCCCAGAGTGACAGGGAGTTGTGGGAGCGGACAAGTGGAACAACACTACTTGTGAGACTGTAACATATTCATTGAGAGTCGGCAGATGGCCCGTGGGAAACGTCCACTGCCCGAGTCCACTTTCCTTTTCCCAACAGTTATGTCGCCTTGAGAAAGGCCACCATCTTGGAATGCGAAATTACTTTCCAACACTCATTCTCTAGAAAATGGCGGAAAATATGTGTATGCATTAATTTTATATTAATCCCGAACTCCCCCCCGTCAAGTGTGCTTTCTCAGAGCTGATATATTGGCCCGAGAGATAATTTCTCAGCTTAATCTGACACAGATCAGAGAACAGTATGCACTTAACATATTTACAGTATTGGTCGGTTTAATTACAGTTGGTCGCAGATAAACGACACTAGACTACTAGAGTGTGACAATGTAGCCGAAATCGGTTAAAAAATATAACATTTTATTCTGAAAAACTCTGGAGATTTCCTAAGTTGAAATGCTGGCTAAATCCGTTTTTTTTTTAGATTCCCATTTAACCATTTGAAGTCATGGTAGGAGGGGCAACAGGTTGCCACCCGATGACTCAGGATAATCTTTTATGCATAGATATACCCGCAGCGCCAAGATTGAGAGACCCGAACGGATCTTCTGGGTTACCCTGGCACCCCTTAAATCCAGCTTAAGCTAGCTGAACTGTGAAAGGAGAGGCTAACGAACCCTCATGTGTAAACTTAAAAAATATATCTGTATTTATTTCTTGAAAATTATTTATACAAAATGATACAAAACATAACTATTTGAAATTATATTTTATTTCTTATATACTGCCAAGAAGTAAGTCACGTCGGGTATTCAAAGACCGAATACGAGTTCGAATTAAGCTCCAGCCGGGAACAAAGAGGTAGTTGCACAACTATGTGCCCTGTCTGGAATTTCTGGGACCTTCTGGAAGGCCTAAATCATTCTTACCCCACGAATGCTTCATACATTAAAATCCAGTTTATGTTAGATATGGAATTAATATTCCATGCCTTCGAAACTGCAGTGAGTCAGTGACAATTATAATCTAGCTATATCAGACTAAATCTCTTTAGTGTTAAGTGGCATATTTAAAAATCCCAAAATTTATCTTCTTTCAGAATTTATCAAAATTTATTTTGACAATATTTTTAATTTAGATGTAAGTGACTACGTGAATAATTATTGTTTGTTCATTTTCAGTTTACGTTAGTAGTTAGAACATTAACCTCGTTTTATATTAGTATATGGTAATTATATATTTATGCTTACCTAACAAGTGAGACATAGTAAAATTTTACAGCAATCATTAGCTATTAACCCGTTGCCCGTAACAATATTCTATAAGCTTACAGTAATGATATTAATAGGCTGGTTTAGGAGTACCTTTATGCTCTTAACTACAAGCGTAATAATAATATTATTATAACTACTTCCAAATGGCAAAGAAGATACAGAAGAATATCAAGAGCATCACGAGATAACTACTTACGAAATGAGTATGGACGGATTAAGACAAACTGTTCGTTATTAAAGTGACAGAGTTGTGGGTAACACTCGGAAAAAAAACTGATATCTTCCTAGTAAGAACAGCGGGAGGCAGGCTCCGAGGACTCCGTCTGCATACCCCCAGGTAACGGAATCGGCCCGTCAAAGGAATATGGGTCTTTGGCGGACAGGAAACATCTTGGCCAAGAGATCATACTCCTTTGCATTTCTCAGCGAACGGTATGCTGAACCTCCTAAGCATATCTTGCCCTGATCAACCGCCACCGAATGGTAGCATTGAAAGTTATAGTGCAGAGATTGCCGCACATTCCTCCCATTTTATAAATTAAAAAATATTAAGAATAACTTTTTTTTTTACAGTACATTAATAACTTAAATACTAATCAAATAGCGGGTTCAAGTTTTTTTTTTTTTTTTTTTTTAAATCCCTATGATCCCTAACGTGTCAGAAACCACACATGCAAAGTAAATGGTGCACAAAAATCTCCAAAACGAGTTCAGAATAAATATTTAACACAGACCTTATATAAAAGGTGTATGCAAGCGATAATTATATCTTGACTTGACATTGAACTTTCATTACAAAAAAACATCCTCCACAGGAAAATTGTTTTACTAAATAAAATTTAGTAAGCAAATAACAATTTGTAATTTGTGTGACAGGCTGTGAGAATGGAAGAAACTCACATCGGTAATTTATGCACAGAATTTCATTGCCACACCTCTATGGGGAGAAATATGAAGGTTTGCCAGTTCTAAGACATGGAAAAAATATTTCTTGATGAATTTACGCAAAACTATTCACATCCAAAATTATAATTTTGGCAAATCGAGAAAAACATTATTTAGGATTTATTTAAAAACTTGAATTGGAAAATTATCGGCTCTCCTAGTAAAGCAACTGGCTCCCAGATCCTGAGGATACGAAATAATTCCCACCTTATTTTCCCGGTATAGTCCCTTTGATGCAGGCCGCTCTCACTTCATGCCTACACCTCACATCCCCACCCTTCCACCTGTCTATTTTAAGTTTTCCTAATTTCCAAACCCTACCCCTCTTTAGTCATACAGATTTGTTCCAGGTGACAACACGTCCACTCTCACCTTCATGATAGGTAGGTGTGGTGAACTTTCTACACATTTTGTAGGTAGGATCGGGTTTAGGGGCGATCAACCCTTAGATAGATCAACCTTACGCCCTACACATTTTGTTATTGTTTTTCCGATACATTTCATATCATATTACTTTTAGTTTTGTTTCTCTTATAATATGTAAATCATACATTTTTGTTCTGCTCGTGTTTTCAGGCGACATTGTATTTTAACATCCCTGAAGATGGCTTACAATGTAAGATGGAATGTCGGAAGATAATAAAAGATTTAAAAAAAATTTTTTTTTTTGTCAACCTTGACAGAACCCCAACAAACTCTCTACTAATAACCTCCACGGTGATAAACTCTCCATTTGAACCTTGGAACATGTTTTCCCCATTTTACAACTAGTGAGCCATTAAAAAAGTTTAAAAAATCGAATCCCCTATATCCTGATTCAATGAAGTTTGGATAACTTGGCGAGTAAACTAATAAATTATTTGAGTTTGAACTTAGAATAAAATTAAAAAAAAAATCCTTAATCCCATCTGGAGTTGTACTAAAACTCAGTTACTTCGGTTGTACTTCAGTTACTCCCAGCTGAAATTACCTATAACCTACCGGAATTTTATAACTAGTCGCTACGTTTTCTAGCTAGCACTAGCTTTGAATAGGCAAATTCATTATGAGAATGTTTACCGTTTCTTCTTCCGGGTTGGACCGTGTCAAGTTGTTGATAGTTGCCGAGCTTTCGCACATCATGTGATGGCTTCTTCAGGGCTGAAAAGATAATGAGAGCTGTAAAAGAGAGATTTTTAAAATCCAGGTGGTATTACATTTTTTAAATCTCTCTTTTACTACTCTCATTCTCTTTTCAGCCCTGAAGAAGCCATCACATGATGTGCGAAAGCTCGGCAAATAACACCAATTTGACACGGTCCAACCCGGAAGAAGAAACGGTAAATACTTCTGACGACCGTCGAAGCCTACGTGAACATCTAACAAACCTGTATGAGAATGTTGTCACGCCCGTGAGACACATATTAGATGAATACTTCCAATGAAGACGTCCATTAGCCATATGAATTCTCAGCTGACTGCATCATATTGAGGTAAAGGTTCATTTGATCTGCCCCACTTATTTCAGTATATTTTGAACTCGATTAAAAGAGAGTAGGCCATCTTGAATATAACTGTAGCGAATATCGATTTAACTTTTAACTATTTATTTGCAAGTTTTATTACGATTGGATTTCCACATGGAAACCATCAGATAATGAAATCTCATACTCATACTCCGGCTTCATCAGATATGAGTGTGAATTCCAATCACAAGCTGCCGATATATTTAAAAGAGAGACCCAACTTTTGCGATTACATTTTGAAGACTTTCACTTAAGGTGCACAGCAAAGCCCCTATATTTCACATAATTATAGTCATTTAACATTCCTATACGAAAGTGGAACGACTTAGGATAGAACATTTACTATCTACTTGCACTGTAATTTTATCGCGTTTCCGTTCGGTCTTGATCGTTCAATTTACTAAATCTACGATGGTACTTTCACAGCAAGGATATTTCAGCAAAGAGAAAGGAAGATTTTAAGTCAAACTGCAGAACAGAATGATAATATACTAGTAATATATAGTCATACTCTACTCTGAATGGAAAACAAGTTAGAAAAATGGGAAACGCCTTATTCATTCTTAGGTATAATTATTTAAACGTTTAAAATATAATTTTCAATAAAGTCGGATAAATACCTCAAATAAAGGGGGTTCTTGAGTAATTTAAAAATACACAGGTAAGATTATTTTGAGTAAATTCTATTTATTTATAGTTTTCCTTGGTGTTGTCTCAAAAGTACTCCTGGCTTTCAAGAGGAAAGGAAACAACTAGCTATTATACTGAAGAATATAATAGTTATGTCCTAGACTACTTTAGGAAGAATGAATACCAATTCGCTCAAACTTATATTTGTTTATTAATTTCAATATTTAAAATAATAGCTAATGGATTAATAAAATTCTTTAAGTGTGTATAGCTTATACACCCACTATCTATCTATCTATACACACACACACACACACACACACATATATATAAATGAGTGGGCGTGTGTGTTAAGAACTACACAAGTAAATCGATTTTAAGAAAATAACAATGAACAAAGAGTAAAATGAACATTACATTTTCTCTTATGAAACGTGGAAGTCGGATGTTCCTGTTATTATTAAATTTTATTTCTAAATAGCCTCACGCGCAACAACTAAATTTCCTTGTCATGCAAAATATAACTTTTTTGAATAAACAAATCTATGTTGAGTTTCATAATCATAAAGTAAATACTACATCTGAACCCCCTAAAAAAACCGTATTTACTTTCGCTTGACATTTCAGGTAATCCTCCTATACTATACGTCTAATTTTGTTCATTTAAGAGTATTTCCAATAATAAATATTTGTAATTTGTGTGACAGGCTGTGAGAATGGAAGAAACTCACATCCGTCATTTATGCACAGAATTTCATTGCCACACCTCAATGGGGAGAAATATGAAGGTTTGCCAGTTCTAAGAGGGGGAAAAAATATTTCTTGATGAATTTACGCAAAACTATTCACGTCCAAAATTTTTATTTTGGCAAATCGAGAAAAATATTATTTAGGATTTGACGGATTTTTTTTTTTTTTTTTAATTTACATAGAACATACTAGAAAACTCTCAGCTCTCCTAGTAAAGCAACTGGCTCCCAGATCCTGAGGATACGAAATAATTCCCACCTTATTTTTTTCTTAGTCCCTTTGATGCTCTCACTTTATGCCTACACCTCACATCCCCACCCTTCCACCTGTCCATTTTAAGTTTTCCTAATTTCCAACCCCTACCCCTCTTTAGTCATACAGATTTGTTCCAGGTGACAACACGTCCACTCTCACCTTCATGATAGGTAGCTGTGGTGAACTTTCTACACATTTTGTAGGTAGGATCGGGTTTAGGGGCGATCAACCCATAGATTATTACGCCCTACACATTTTGTTATTGTTTTTCCGAAACATTTCATATCATATTACTTTTAGTAATGCTTCTCTAATAATATGTAAATCATACCTTTTTTGTTCTGCTCGTGTTTTCAGGCGACATTGTATTTTAACATCCTTGAAGATGGCTTACAATGTAAGATGAAATGTCGGCAGGTAATAAAAGATACATTAAAAATTAAAAAAATTTTTTGTCAACCTTGACAGAACCCCAACAAATTCTCTACTATTAATCTCCACGGTGATAAACGCTCCATTTGAACCTTATGTTTTCCCCATTTTACAACTAGTGGGCCATGCTTTAAAAAAATCGAATCCCCTATATCCAGATTCAATGAAGTTTCAGTAACTTGTCGAGTAAACTAATAAATTTACCGTTTCTTCTTCTGGGTTGGACCGTGTCAATTTGTTGATATTTGCCGAGCTTTCGCACATCATGTGATGGCTTCTTCAGAGCTGAGTAGAAAATTCTCTATTCAGCCCTGAAGAAGCCGTCACACGATGTGCGAAAGCTCGGCAAATATCAATAAATTGACACGGTCCAACCCGGAAGAAGAAACGGTAAATACATCTGACGACCGTCAAAGCCTACGTTAACAAACTAATAAATTATTTGAGTTTGAACTTAGAATAAAAAAAATTAAAAAATTCTAAATCCCCTTTGGAGTTGTACTAAAACTCAGTTACTTCAGTTGTACTTCAGTTACTCCCAGCTGAAATTACCTATAACCTACCGGAATATTATAACTAGTCGCTACGTTTTCCGTGCTCCCGCTAGCAGAATAGGAACATTCGATATGAGAATGTTGTCACGCCGTTAGATGGATACTTCCAATGAAGACGTCCATTAGCCATATGAATTCTCAGCTGACTGCATCATATTGAGGTAAAGGTTCATTTGATCTGCCCCACTTATTTCAGTATATTTTGAAGCCGATTAAAAGAGAGTAGGCCATCTTGAATAAAACTGTAGCGAATATCGATTTAACTTTTAACTATTTATTTGCAAGTTTTATTGCGATTGGATTTCCACATGGAAACCATCAGATAATGAAATCTCATACTCATACTCCGGCTTCATCAGATATGAGTGTGAATTCCAATCACAAGCTGCCGATATATTTAAAAGAGAGACCCAACTTTTGCGATTACATTTTGAAGACTTTCACTTAAGGTGCACAGCAAAGCCCCTATATTTCACATAATTATAGTCATTTAACATTCCTATACGAAAGTGGAACGACTTAGGATAGAACATTTACTATCTACTTGCACTGTAATTTTATCGCGTTTCCGTTCGGTCTTGATCGTTCAATTTACTAAATCTACGATGGTACTTTCACAGCAAGGATATTTCAGCAAAGAGAAAGGAAGATTTTAAGTCAAACTGCAGAACAGAATGATAATATACTAGTAATATATAGTCATACTCTACTCTGAATGGAAAACAAGTTAGAAAAATGGGAAACGCCTTATTCATTCTTAGGTATAATTATTTAAACGTTTAAAATATAATTTTCAATAACATCGGATAAATACCTCAAATAAAGGGGGTTCCTGAGTAATTTAAAAATACACAGGTAAGATTATTTTGAGTAAATTCTATTTATTTATAGTTTTCCTTGGTGTTGTCTCAAAAGTACTCCTGGCTTTCAAGAGGAAAGGAAACAACTAGCTATTATACTGAAGAATATAATAGTTATGTCCTAGACTACTTTAGGAAGAATGAATACCAATTCGCTCAAACTTATATTTGTTTATTAATTTCAATATTTAAAATAATAGCTAATGGATTAATAAAATTCTTTAAGTGTGTATAGCTTATACACCCACTATCTATCTATCTATACACACACACACACACACACACACATATATATAAATGAGTGGGCGTGTGTGTTAAGAACTACACAAGTAAATCGATTTTAAGAAAATAACAATGAACAAAGAGTAAAATGAACATTACATTTTCTCTTATGAAACGTGGAAGTCGGATGTTCCTGTTATTATTAAATTTTATTTCTAAATAGCCTCACGCGCAACAACTAAATTTCCTTGTCATGCAAAATATAACTTTTTTGAATAAACAAATCTATGTTGAGTTTCATAATCATAAAGTAAATACTACATCTGAACCCCCTAAAAAAACCGTATTTACTTTCGCTTGACATTTCAGGTAATCCTCCTATACTATACGTCTAATTTTGTTCATTTAAGAGTATTTCCAATAATAAATATGCTATATGGAATTTCACTTATAATGTCCTAACACACACACACACACACACATACACACACACACACACACACACACACACACACACACACACACACATATATATATAAGTATATAACTATCATACTTTCTATTATCCGTCTTCATTGGTTTCTGCAAACCATCTTCTGTTGGTGACCGCTTTCGGACATTGTCCATCGTCGTGGCCGAATACATGTGTTCACTGTCACTGTCTGAATTCAACTGTTGAATACAGACAGTGACAGTGAACACATGTATTCGTCCACAAGCATGGATAATGTCCGAAAGCGCTCGCCAACAGAAGATGGTTTGCAGAAACCAATGAAGACGGATAATAGAAGGTATGATAGTTCTATATTCATTGGTAGTGAAAATAACCTTTTAAATCTTATTAACTTATTCAAACATTTTTATTATTCTAAAAAAACATTAGCTCTTCTCCAAAATAAACCTGTCTAACTTGTCTCATATTCCCTTAGGCTACTTATCCGCAATAATTCCTACGTTTTTTTTTTTCTGGTATTGCCGCCTTTGATGCAGGCCGCTCTCCCTTTGTAACCCATACCCCTCACCNTTATACACATATATATATATATATATATATATATATATATATATATATATATATATATATACACACACATTTTGTGCCTATAATTATTATCTCTATACAAGATATTAGATACAATACTTTTTTTTATATATCTAAAATCTATCAAGTGAGCAATCTCAATAGATATCTTTCAGGATTCGCTTAAATACAATTTTTACCAATGAGAATTACCATACTAATTTAATAAGTATAAATTTTTGATTAGTGTTGGTAGAAGTGTGACTAAGGCAAGTGCACTAGATTGTAGAAAAATTGAAGTTCCTCAAACATTATTAGCACCTAGGGAACGCATCCCGAAAGAGGACCACATCCCGGAAGAGAGAGAAACCCGCCGATAGCGCCGCGCCGTGAGGGGTTAAGACTGGAGGGCGATCAGCTGTCTGTCGGGAAGAAAGCGGGGGCGCGTCTCTGGCAAATTGCCGGCCTCCGACACTAAAAACGGGGCGAGCCGGTGGCCATTGTCGGCCTCCCGTTGAACATTACCTGCGAGGGAAAGTGGTGCCTTTCTTGGCCGCCATGCATCCTTTGTACGTCCACTGCTCCTCCTTATCAATCAGCTGTTCACCTGTCCAAGCGTAACCCGAACCAATATGATTTAATTGTCCCTTCTTCTGTAGGTATTTTTTTTTTTATTTAAGTGTTAGCCTCCCATTCAACCACTTAGGGTCATGGAGGAAGGGGCTATCTACAGGTTGCCACCCCATTTTAAACACCCATGGCTCAGGATAAGCTTCTTATTATAAATAAAAGATTGACCTGGGCGGGATTTGAAGCCGCGGCGTCAGGATTGCGAGATCCGCACGGATCCCCTGAGCTAGCCTGGCGCACCTGTAGGTATTTTCACGTCGAGATTCAGGTAAATACACATCAATAACTGAGAACGGTAACAGTACATGAAAGCGAAGTTATAAAGGATAATCCACTCCGACGACTAAAACGAAGATGGGCTCGCGACATCCTGGGCCTATATTAACTGGGAGTGGGGTCAATGGGCTCTTTCTCTTTTGCGAAGTGATTTTCTAATGTTATTATTATTATTATTTTTATTTTTACTTTTTTATTCCTTAGGAGTTACGGCAATGTCCGTATTCTTCCCCATCCTATTATAATTTACAGCCAATAGATCAACGTAATCAGCAAATTACAAATGTAGTTTATTTCACAGAGTGTATTAAATAAATTAATATTTAAAAAGAAAATACTTTTATTTAGTTTA
>KZ808149.1:160447-174202 GCA_000696205.2 Oncopeltus fasciatus | reverse complement strand
ATATATATATACTCTCTCCTTACTCATTCTCTCTGTCCAGCCTCCCTGTCAATTTCCCATGCGCTTTCTTTCTATATCAATATATATTTTTCTTCATCTCTCTTTCGTTTTCTGCTAAAATTTTTTTTTTTTTTTGGTATACAGATATATAATCAAAGAATTATTATCCGAATCGACCGATAATAAACTGCGAAGAATTAAGAACACCACTAAGGAGTGGTCCACATCGAACCGGCAGAACAGAAGGGAAGAAGTCGTACTAACCAGACTTAGAATAGGTCACACCAATCTTACCCAAGTGCATCTAATCACTAAAGATCAACCGTCGATATTTCATCGAGGAATGCCCATATTACACTAATTTATTTACATGCAAAAACTGTCGGCATCCCTTGCAAACCAGAATCCAATGTAGGCAAACTAATGTGAATTTTAAGAGAAACAGGCATATATGAAAAAATTTAATTAACCCAACAGTCAGGGAGTAATAACCATGATGTTGATCGCCCTATAACCTGATCCTAATCCTAATCCTAATTAAAGAACTAATCATGAATAATTTAGATCGTTAAAAATTGTTTTTAAGATCAGGTGGTATTTTATAAACCTACAGCACGTAACATAAATATAACAATTAAGTTCCACTGCGACTTAAACTTATATCTTTAAAATAACATGTAAGTGTTGTATTAGTAACAAATTAGTAATACTAAATCTCTGTAAAAGGTTTTTTGAGTTTATACTAATGATAACATAGTGATTTATTATCGTACTTAAACAGTATTAAATCCTGAAGCTGAGGAAAGTTTTTATTGAATTTTCCACTTGGAGATCTCATCTCTTTATATGCTCATATTATTTGAAGAGGAAAGTCTAAAGAATGGATTTCATGGGTATTCTGATTATTAGCTCTATGTAGATTCAGAATATAAAGCACATGAAACGAATTGACAAACGAGAAAATCTCCAACCTACTATTTTCAGTTGTACTAGGGCTAAGTTATAATACAAAATAGAATTTCTTTTTCCAAATTGAGAGCATCTAACTTCCATAAAATTTTTTATTGTTTACAGCCAAGCTCATTCGAGATAAACTGGGAGATTCCTGAGTTCTAAGTACGAGATCATGGAACTCGAGAGCGAACAGCTTTACCTCCAACGAAGAATTTGTGCGAAGCTAGAGAAAATAACATTTATGTCGTAAATAACTCTTTTTTCGACGTGAGAAACTAATAATGGAGACCTTACTACCCATAACAAAATTCAAAAGGTCTAAAATCTGATGTATGTAAGTTGATCGGACAGAGGTCAAGAAACACTTTTTATTTTTTTTTTTTTTTTAGTTATTTCGCACATAGTTCCATTCTGTAAAAGAGAAACATGGAAGTAGTAGGCCCATTTTAGAAATTTGCGAGAAACTAAGTGAACCATCGGAGAGAATCCTATGATGTTTTCTTACCATCGTTTCTCTTTCAAACTCAACCAAGAACAGCAACCTCTCCCACACTCTCCCTTCCACTTTCTTCGCGATGTGCGTGACTCTTCCGTCCAATCATGTACGGCCGGCCCTCTAATGTCCTCGGAGAACTCCATTAACGAAGGAGACCCGCGACATCCTCAATAAAGGAAGTGGAGCTATTTTCTGAAATTATCATTCCTTTATTTTTGCCCCCCAGCCAAGGTTATTCCTGGAAGACTTCTTCTCCTTCTGAAATTGTACCTTGGAAGGACGTAACACGTGCTAGCTGTCAATGTCTTTGTTTTTATTGGAAGGAATGAGTGGAGGAGGAGAGTAAAGGGTGTAGTAGGGTGATGAATGCATAGATACCTTTGGGGGTTTAAGCAAAAATAATATAGGGGAGAAAATAATTAACCATGCAGTGAATGAGAACATTAATAGGTTCTGTGACAAAATAATTAAAAAAAAAAATTACAAAATTTTATTATTTAATTTCATCTTATTAAAAATAAACTCGTGTTAATTTTTTCATACAATATTTTTTCTTCTAAAATTTCTTCTGACCGATACTAATGTATTGATTCACTCAAGGAAAATATATTTTGCCACTTCTGAAACCAGTTCTCTACAGGATTAAAATATATCTTAAACGAGTAATATAGTTACCTAGAAATGTAACTCCACAAAACTATTTATTTTAATAATATTGAAAATATAAAACCCCTTCTAAGAAAGAAGAAGAAGAGCTCTATTATTTTTATCCTAAACAGAGTAGAACTAGAAGTACTACAAAGTAGAGGAAATAAGAAACATTAATATTTCTAACAATTTATCTAAGTTTACCACTAAATAATAATACTAATATTAATAAATCTCTAATAAGGTTAAAATTGCTAAGTAATTAAGTTAATATATATATATATATANTACTAATATATATATTTATATATATATATAAAGTTTGTTTGATTTTTGTTCAATAATTTTATAGAATAATTTACTCTAGGCCAAAATTTAGAGAATAAATTTAATCTTTGTCAGGACTAAAAATACACACAAGCAATTTTTATAATTTTAGGGTGATTACTGTTCATAAAATCAATAAAAGTGTTAAATAAAATTTACTATATATAATATGCCATCGAAATCATTTTTAGGCCTGATGAAGAAAAAATATATTCTCGAAATATTGGCTTAGACTAAATTATTGTACACAATTATTTGACTAAAATCCTCAATAATTTACAATCTTTATCTGAAAACCTGGTTGTATAAAATTTAAAAATAACCAAAGTAGAGGGAGGGGAGTACTTTGAAGTATTCTGTCAAGCTTACTAAAACTGCATAGTAACGAACCAATGTAGTACTTCACCAATTACATTTAAAGCACCCTTTACGACTTCATGAATATATCATATATCAAAATATACTTTAACAGTTTTAATACTAAGGGTAGCGCATAAATAAAAATACTCATTAAAATATTAACGGTCGCAAAATAACTCATTAAATCAGCGTGATTCAGGACTTTCTTTTGATGGTTATAATTTTGAAGGAAAGGTGAGTCAAATGATTAACATACGTTCTGTTAGGGAAGCAGACATTAAACAAATTGGCCAATAAAAAACGGAATTGCCTGTTAGCGATCGCGGTGTAAGTGCTCTGATGCCAATTAAATGGATTCTACTGTCGACAGGATTGTCCCTTCGCCGCCATTTACCGCCTAAATGAATATATATTTATCAAGAATATTGCTACCTAACAGCTATTATAACACTGGCCAAGTGCTACAAAAAATACAGACTCTGCTATTCACGTAATGAAATGCGTTCTGACAAATTCCCCGCCCCCTTCCGCTGCCCCTCAGAAGCATAAACACTGTTCTTACAATTAATGACAATAAATATATTTATGTATTCGAACCTAGTCATTTTCAACTGATTCCCGCAAGGAAATTCAGCTATCAAAGGTGTTATCATGCGTTGGCAAAACAAGAAAAAAATGAATAACCACCTTATTCTTGCTTGGGTTAAAAATAAGAAGGCTTCTTACGGTTCATATATATATATATAATCGTACTTAAACAGTATTAAANATTATTATGGATTATCATAGGGCAGCGAGATCAAAGAACCACTTTGATGTCAAACGGGCGGATTTCGGATTTCCCCTGGACGAGTACAGATAGTCCTGTACAAAATGAGAGTTTGTTGACCGTAGATATTTCTCTAAGATGATTTTAGTTGGGGTTCGGTCGAGGTAGAACCAAAAAAAAAAACAAATTAAAAAAAAAGGTGTATTTTTTTAAAAGATTATTAATGGCTTACAATGTAAGCCGAAACGTTGGCAGATAATCTTTTTAAAAAATACACCTTTTTTTAAATTTGTATTTTCTTTGGATATACCTTGACCGAATCCCAACCAAAATCATCTAATAATAATATCTACGGTCAAAAAATCTCTCCATTTGAATATCAAAGCAATGTGTGATTCAGAGCAAGAATTAAAAGAAAAAATGAAACATTTATTGAATCATTGGATTGTAGAGTGATTTAATATGTCGTTAAATAAAACCCTATTCGGTTAAAGAAGTACATATCTTACTTAATGTAGAAAGTTGTGCGTGAAAATCATTTTTTCTTTCAATTATATAATTTTTTAACTGTTTATTTGCACTTCTTTTTTTTAATAGAGTATTCTTATATAGCTTATCCTGAAGGAATGTAACTATTGAGAGTATTATACTAGAAACTGAATTTATAGGTACTAAAATTGTGAGTGAGAACTCTCTACAGAAAGTATGTTTTTAGTTCATCGCAAGCAAGTTCCCTATTTTACTTCCCATTTTCAAACCATTAAATAATTTCTTTAATTGTTCAAATTGTTCAAAGGATTTAGAGAAACATAACAGTTTTGAATTGTAACATCTTCTTTATAGCGGAGAAAAAATTATTAAAACATTATAAGTGTAAAATGTAATTTTGCACATTAAATGACATTTTTAATGTAGACCATAAAGCATTTGTAAAGTGCCATTGAATAAGAACATTCGTTTTTGTTTTTTCCGAGTTAATTGTTGACATTTGTAATAATCGAAGAGTTGGTCGAGCCTCCCATTTTAAAAATATATATGAATACAATTTTAAAAATATTATTGTGAATATATTCGTTACTATAAGTGTTATGAACAAATTAAGAAACGGAATATATACAAAATTTAATGTTTAATTATTTATGTTCTGTAATTTAAAAAAAATGAAAAGTATGATATTTAAAAATGAATTGGTAGACTTAGAGCCCCCTTCCCCCCAATGCTACTCCAAATTGGTCTAATGCTATTCACAGGGACATGGTTTTTTTTTTAGGTTTCTAACGCCATTTTAGAAGTTTATCCCATACACAACTTTTGCGTGCCGAAGGGGCATGAAAAATTCAAATATAGATCAAATGGAGAGTTTTTGGCCATAGAGATTATTGGTAGAATAATCTCAAAAACAAAACGCCGAAACGTCGGTAGATAATTTTTTTTTCTAAATTGTATTTTTTGGATCAACCTTGACCGAACCCCAACAAACATTTCGTTATAATAAAGATATTCATTAATTTATTATTTCCAATGACAAGTGTGATCATTTATTTTTTGTTATAATTTGTACCAACATAACCGTAATCACAATTGTACACATCATTGACCATTAAAAGATATCATTGAAACTCTTCGATCGAATCATGTGAGCACAATTTTTATTTCACCATTCCAAGACAGAAATTATTCGATTACACTGAACTCCCTCCGCTGACTCTCACGGAGAGAGTAATTCCATTCGGTTCCGCATTGACATTGCTGTCAGTAGCTAAACTTGAGGTACCGCGAACGCGTACAGGTACTGATTTTCTTACCGATAGGCAATGTAGGTTGCTTTCCCACATTTATTCACAAAAATATCTTGATTCTTAAAGTCGTTCACTGTTTTTTGGTACATGTATAATAATATATAAAAATATTAAATAGTAGGACTTTAATTTTTTTTTTATAAATCCCAAAATTTCCTTATCTTTCTTATAATGCTCATTTATTAATCAATTTTACTCAGCCCAACAGAGTTCAATGTCCACAAATAAAAGACCGGTTATATAAATAAAATAAAAATTTTAAAAATCAGAAAAAAACGATCACTTATAACACGCGAGCGAATGATCTCCCTGTTCAACCAGTTTATTTTTAAACCACTGCCGCGGCATTAGAAATTTAAACATTGCCAAATTTTAATATGCAAGAGACGTCTAAGTCTAACGTAAGCAAGGAAGAGGGTCCTTAACCTTTACGCTCGTTCCAAAAAATGAGGAAGAGACGAAATTCGTGGAATAAATAATGAAAAAAACACGATAATTTTATTTTCTTACTTCATTATTATAGTTCTTTTCGGTATTTGAAAAAGAAAAAAAAAATACTGTAAGTATTTATAAAAGACTCATTCTTTATAAGCTATTGAAAAACAAAATGTCATTACAAATCATCAATAGAAAATTATGTATTTTGTATGAAAACATTTAGAACATATAATTGCTTAAACCAGTGTAGCAAAGGTTTAAAGAATGATTCTATTGGATGACGATAAAGTCATCGACTCTGTAATGATCTTTCTGAAAGAGGGCAGGCTATTAAATCTTATTTAGATGCATTTTTAGTATGCTTCTTTTCCATTCTCTCTCGATTTTTTTTCTTATAAATTTCATATTTTCCTAGTAAAAGAAATTATTATGTACATCCACATTGCCGCTTTTAGAAGCATATAATATCTCTAAAAGTCTCTAATTTCTCTATATTTTAACTTATTCTATATTTAGAAATGCATTTTTGAAGGTATTGAGTTTCCTTCCCTCCTGCCTATTTCGAGGATCTTATCTATAGTACAGTTGTCATCAATAGGTAGCTGGCATCTTCTCATAATATTTCTTTTAAACATATTGTTCTTTCCAAAAAAAAACAATTAATGAGAGGGAATAGAATAAAAAATCTATCTGTCCCAGCCAGGACTCGAACCTGGATCTCCGACTTTCCGGGCCGGTATGTTTCCATTTCACCACCGGGGAGAGCTAGATAACTTATTAAATTCCCAACACACTTGCGAGAGCCTAACCCACGAGAAAGACGAATGCTTGAAGGAGCAGACATTGTCTAGCTATTTATCGACACTCGTTATTTACTTTTTAATTTTCAATTTATAAATAATAATTTAGTTGTGGTTTATAGTCCCACGTAAATTTCAAACAATTAAACTTAGTCAATCTACGTCCATCTTCACTTGGAGATGAGAAATCCTCTCAGGTTATGCAGCTCTTGCGTAACCTTTCAAAGTTAAGGCGCCGACTAAGTGCTGCCGACCCGAATTTAGTGTTGGCACAACCCTCCCTGGAAGCCCTGCCAAGGTCCACATGTGAAGCGCTGTGTTTGTACGCTAAAGCTTTCTCTAATATCGGAGACCCGGCTGGAAGAAGCACCCCCCCCCCCAACGCCGGTTTTCTGGGTCGTACGTGACCGCCTCCCCCGCTACAGGAAAGTCCTTCGAAATGGGACTCCACACTTCGTACTACGGCGGAGCAGACAACTTGTCGAGGAGAAATCGCGCATCGCACAAATCCAATCGAACCACAACTTCCAGAAATGGGGCTTGACGAATGCTCTCTTATCTCGGGTGGAAGGGTCCCATTAGGTCTACTTACAATAATAAATATAATATGATGTGGGAGTCCATCAGAGGAGTAAAAATAACCTAGACTAAAATGGCCTTTGTTACAAAAGAATATGGTAGAATATAAAAGACAAGTCATATGGTTGAAACACATATAACTATTTCTTAGTTAAATACTTATAAAGTGAGATAAAAAATAAGTACATAAATAAATATGCCCAATATTTCTGAAATCTATATTAAAGCTATATTAAAATTGTTTATCTATTGTTCCAATTTTAATTGTTAATTTACTTTTTTAAGTTATATAATTTATATTTCTGCTTTTAAAATGGTTTTCGTATCTATATTTGTGTATGTCTGAATATAAATTATTGCACACCAAGTACTATATAACTTAATGTAAACAAGCACTAAAAAACGGAAAACATTTAAAAGAATGGATAACAGATTTAACCCTAGATAAACCCTAACAGTCAGGGCGTAATAACCATGATACTGACCTGATATAACCTGATCTTAATCCTAATCCTATTTCTGAAATCATTGTTCTTATATATATAGTGATCATAGGAGAATCATGGAATTCATACTAAGGGTATCATTATTAAATTTTATATTTTAAATTTCAGTCAAAGTCTTTGTCATCAACAAACGGTATGAATGATCTGACAAAAATGATATTTTTTAAATATTTAATTTAGAAAAATACATTTTAAATTACTTTTAAACAGATCATCCAATTAAGAGCTCCTCGGGCGATTCAAAAATCATGTAAGTAACAGCCATGGATTTGTACAGACAATCATGTGTAACCTTTAATAATAACTTGAAAACCAAAGTTTTATTTTATTCTTACAATTTATGCCATTTATTTATGTATTCTAATTATTTTATGTATTAAAAATATTATTCATTTTTAACTATATGGATTACATTTTAATAATTTGTTGATACAAACTATTATAGGTAGTACATTGATAGACTGAATATCATTTATAATTTTTTTTTTATTTAGAAATAAATTCGTTGTAATAAGTCAAATATAGGACTTTCGTTTATATTCTTTAAAATAATTGTTTTACACAATCAATTTTTCTGTTCAAAAAAATATTTAACATGCACAACAATTATTTTTAAAGATTTAGTAGTGACTATTTTAAAATGCGCAAAAACTATATAAACATTAAATATGAAAGCAGGTGAATCATTGATGATTTAATGCGGCCCAAAAAGATCGCAGCATTATAAGAAATAACCTTAAATATGTTGTAATGTAAACTTTATATGAAGGTATTAATTATTTAAATGATATTACAATAAAAATGTATTATGAAAAGCTATGCCTCCCAAAGTTATACTGAAGTCCAAAATTGATTTCATATTACTTGAAAAAAAAAAACATATATTGCCCAGAGAGTGATTTAAATAATACGCAAATGTGATTAAAGAATTGTCCATGTTTTTTAGAAACATTTTGCATTTTACATTATAACTTATAAGGTATTAATGAAACAGATGAGAAATCAATACGCCCAAAAAAACGCGTGGGGCGAAAGGCATTTTGAAGCATTCCATTCAATCTGATTTCACCCCTTAACTGTTCGTAATGTACTCCAAGGTCTAGCGAAAATAAAGAGATCCAATGACTACTGGACGGTGGTGACGCCAGACTTTTCACTCGGAAGTCGGGCCGACAATTGAGGCAACTGACAGAAGTTTCACTAATCCGAGAAAAGTAGCCGAATGCCAAAGAACAAGGTGAAAATCTGGGACGATTCCGGGGGGAAAATCCAACCCCCGGAAAAAAAAGAGCCCAGGGGTAAAATATATCGATGTCTACAATTTATGTTCTTTGTAAAAGGCTCGGGTAAGAATTTCATGATGGCCACCTCAAAGGTTTTTTTGCTGTTTTTTTTTTNATTATTATAAGTTTATGATACATAATAATAATATGATTAATAATATGTATTATAGAAGCGCTGACTTTGAACAGAAAATAATCATTTAGAGTGAATTATTTTGAGCATAAGATTGCTAAGGTTGGAAAATATAAATCTGTCACACAGGAGCTTCGTTGACTAAGATAATTTCCCACTTTTCAATAAGATAACATTGTTATAATGGACTATTTCTTTGACGTTACAAGCCACTGTTGTAATGCCCAGATAGGCACCGCCCATAATTCTTCATAATCTAAAAGGAGCAAAGTATCCTCCAGCTGGTGAACTAGCACCATGACTAGAGAAATTTGTAAGTGGTAGTTCAGGAGGAATAGGGATACGAACCCAGGTCCTGTAGCATGCGAGTGACGCACGTCAGCGTATATTATAAATAATGTCTTAGACTATTAATGAGAGGGAATAGAATAAAAAAAATCTATCTTTCCCAGCCAGGAACTCCTTCGAGTGTAAGACGAAGTTCTTGTCTTTCTCGTAGGTTAGGCTCTCGCTAGTGTAGAGGGAATTGAATGAGATATCTAGCGCGTCCTGGAGCACAATTGGTAAGTGCACCGGCCCGGATAGCAGGAGATCCAGGTTCGCTTCCTGGCTGGGACAGATAGATTTTTTTAATTCTATTCCCACTCATTAATTGTTTAAAATTTACGTGGGATAAAAAACCACAACCAAATAAAAATATTTATAATGTCTTAGACTATATTTGTCTTGAGAAATTTTATAGAGTTAATACTGTCAGACTTTCCTAGGTCCATCTAGTCAAACAACTCCGTCGACACACTGTACTTAGAATGGTACACTTGCTACGGGCAAACAATCATATTTAGTCGGAACATAATACTTGTGAGGCTGGAGGGGTGGGGTCGGGTGGACCATAAATGGGAAAATCGTTTCAACAGGTGTAAAATTGCTGTAGAAAATGAGCAGTGGACGCAGGATGACGTGGGGAGATGACCCCATCAGCTGTGACGCCGCTATAATGAGCCGCTCCGCCGCGGTTAGGCTCACAATGCCCGCTTTTCCCCCCCACCGCCCACGCTCCAGGGAAATGGGCTTTCACTTTTCTTTCGGGCGCCACTCCAGTCACTGATAGTGTTATCACCAAGCTGGGGAAAAGAATTCCTTCGAGTAGTAATCGCCTAAACTATGTCAATCCATTAGTATCTCAGTTATACAAACAATCTGAAGGTTAAGCTACTCAACCATAAGTTCTGATTAAGCAGAAATTAATTTCACATAGTATGTTTTCAACATACCATTCTGGATTATTTCTTATTCAATATAGATATCAATAAGAAAAAATCTTCAATATCAATGAAGAACAGTACCCAATTAGGGCTGGGTGTTCCCTAGGAGCACACTAGGAATCCTCTGGCTATATTACAAACAGGAAGAAAAATACGTACTGTGCACTGTGAACATTGAACCTGGGACCTTTGGCACAGAAGTTGAGTACCTTAACTATCGTGACCCCTCGATCAATCAATGCAATTATATATGTTCATTAATCAATTTCGTTCTTTTTAAGTTGAAATTAAATAATTAAAATGTTTTATTCCTCGCATTAAAGTGCCAAAAGAGTCTTTGGGAGGGAGCTTAAGGGTATGACATTGTGAATGAATGAATGTGAATCTATATCTATAATGTTGAAAAGACAAATGTTCATTCCCAAATGTTTATTATTATTATACTTCTTCTCTCCAAAACATCTGGCCAGGTGAGATCTGTCCTCTCACCTCCCTTGACGAAGCCCATTGACTTTAGACTCCCAGAAGCCCATTAGGAGAGACATTTGCATTCAGGGACGGACTGCTCGTAAAACTCCCTCCACGGTCTTGACCCATGTTCCTTGCCCAACCGTACGAATTCCCGTGCAACTGCGGGCAATCACAGAAAATTAGTCTCGGAATACTAATACTTGAGGTGTGCAATTAATTTAGAAAAACTGTCATTTTATGCAAATTACAAAATAGAAGAGTGAGCTGGAATTAATTATATGAGTCCTTGACTTACGTCATTTAAGAATATATATAATTTTTTTTTTTTTGCAGCTGGAAATGAATAATTCCTTTAAATAGTGATAAAACTATCCTTTTTAGTAGAAGTAAAAATATTGTAATCTATAAGATTTTATCTATTATACATGGCTGATTATAAATATTAANATTCCAGACTCCAGACGTTTTAAGGGGACATGTCACGTCTTCTGGAAGAATCGCTTAAGCTTAAAATTAGGGGAAACTTCTTACCCCGCCTGCACCAAGTTTCGTCTGCTTGTACTTAACTACAAGGTTTAAAAAGAAAAAAAATTAATTTCATGCATCAACGTTGACACTGATAGAAGCTACTGCTAGTACATAGTCCATTTAGATAACTAGCGTTTAAATGAAATATGGGATATATATATTTACGGTTTGCCAATGGAATATGGAGAATCGGTTTGAAATGTTTAAGAAATTCGTCATGGTAGGAATGTGAATAGCTTGATTTCTCTAGTAAAAGGCAACTTTTCCGGATTCTGGGCGTAAAATTCAACCAACCACCTCCCATCTTAAATGGTGCATTTAAACTTAGTGGATTTGCATTCGGTTTCCGGATGGAAAGCATTTCCGTGCACAGCCATGCCAATGTTCCTCCTCCTACCGAAGGACCAGGAGCGGTTTGTCCGTCTGGGAAGAGAAGTAGCCGTGATTAGCCTTCCTAATGAGTATAATCAACAAATCTCTATTACAGAGAGGATGGCCCAATTACATCGAAAACGCAGCAAAATCTCCCTGGATAAGAGAACGAAATTGGATGTCATTATTTTTTTTTCTTTTTAAAAAGAACATCTGTTTGCTGGCGCAATGATTCTAGGCTCTTAAACTGCGAACATATCTATCACATAATAAATGATGGATAGACAGGAAAACAAATATATAAACAGATAGACTGATACCTATAGATAATGTGATCATAATAATTATACAGAATGATTTTTAAAACGTCTTCGGGAAAGGAATAAAAACATCAATAAATAAAAGTGTTCAAATTTGAAATAAATGCTCTTTTTACCACTGCTGCTTTTATATACATGTAAGAAATACAGGAAGAAAAAAGGTTGTCATAAAAAGTGCCTTGGTATCGATACATTCTACCCCGAGGAAATATTGAGCAACCAGGTTAGGAGTTTGAGCATTAAGAGATTTAGGTTTAGGATGGAAAGTTCCGTTCGCAGGTAGGATTTATCTGTTGAAGAGCAGGGGTAAATAATCCCTTTGAAGAAGAGATTCTTTTAGGGATCATAAGTGATTCTCTAATTTTTCTAGAGAATTACAGACGCGATGGCCTCAAAAGGAGAGAGAGAGTAAGGTAAGGACCTCTTGGTGAGTGGAGGGTGGCAGCTGGAATAATGTAAATACTGCTGTTTGTTAGTGGGCTTGATGTGAACTCCAGTGACGAAGTAGTTGTTTATTAGTTTTACATCCAAAAAAGTGGCTTCGTGTTTAGCGCCTTTTTAAGGTACTCTAGGAATGTTGATAGAGATTCCTGTTCCTGGCTCAAAATCATAAAAAAATCATCCAGATATCTTTTTCAGACGGGGGGTTGCAAAAGGCAGGAGACCAGGAACATTTGTTCACGATGGCCCATGCATAATCTGGCATAAGGAGGGGCCATTTTAGTACCCATCGCTGTACCTCCAATTTGTAAATAGATATCACCATTAAAGGTGAAGACGTTTTTGGTTAAGACTAGTTTTGCAAGTCCAATTGGAAACTCAGGGGAGGGGGCACAGATTGGGGGCCGCTGGTTAAGAATATACTTTAAAGATTTAAGCCCCTCGGGAGTGGGAATTGGTGTGTATAACGAAGTGACACCTATGGTAATTAATAAAATTGACTCTGAAGGGAGCAAGGACAAGTTATTCAAAATATCCACACAAAAAATAGAAGGTGTCTTTAATATATGAAGGAAAGGCTGAGAATAGTGGTTGCAGGTGATATTCAACAAAGGGAGAGATTATTTCTCCCAGGGATCCTATACCTGATACAATCGGTCTCCAGGGATTTCCGGGCTTATGTGTCAGGTATAGGATCAATTTTTTTTTATTAAAAGTTGACTTTGTGTGAATGGAGGTTTTTCGAAGACCTCTCAAGAAGCTATCACAAAGCCGTAGGATTTATTATGAATGATTCCGGTGACAGTTGTCTGAAGTGAGGGACCCCGGACCTGAAGTAAACAGCGTAGATGGATACTTATCCGAGCCGCTAGGACTGGGAAAGTCTCTAGGCCCCTGAAGATGACACTGTTGTGGGCGGTGAAGGTCGGCGAAGTGGGGCAACTGTGACGGACGTTGAAGAAACTACCGCTACTCATCGTCCAGTAAGTCCCTCGTTCATAAACCTTGCAGGATACTCTATGTAGCAGATTTCCTGGATTAAATCAAGCTATTCACGTTGTTACTATTTCAGAAACATGCCTTCCAGTCTTCACTCACTTAAGGTTATTGAAGATCTTGGTCAAATAATTTTGCACAATTAAATTAATTTAGGCCTTTATTTCGAGAATGTATTTTTTCTTCTTCGGAACTGAAAATACACTCGAACAGTTTTTTTTTTTTTTTTTTTTTTTTTTTTTTTTTTTTTTTTTTTTTTTTTTTTTTTTT
>KZ808149.1:104413-118310 GCA_000696205.2 Oncopeltus fasciatus | reverse complement strand
AGAGAGAGAGAGAGAGAGAGAGAGAGAGAGAGAGAGAGAGAGAGAGAGCGAGAGAATGACGGATGCTGAGGGTATGGAGTTCCAAAAGGTGGAGACAGGGAATATAAAGGAGTGGTCAAAGGATGAGATATTTCGCAACAAAGGAGACAGAGGACATGATTGGGTACTGAGGATATACAGAGGATTTGAATTGCAGAATATCAGATACATAAGATAGAGAGAGAGTGAAGAAAAGGAAAGAAACATGATAATGTTGACGAAGGAAGAGAGGGACGAACCACCCTAAACTAGCATACCTGTGGACAATACTGTCATCTCTAGGAATATCGCGGAAAAATCTAAGAAAGCTGTATAAATCCCCAACCGTACATCATACCATATTTTACCATACTGTATAAATTCCGTACATCAAGCACGAAAGACCAGGGGAAACCTAAGCTGACGGTAGAAGGAGGAGGTGAGGAGAATGATTAAAATGTTTGAGAGTGGAGAACAACGGATAATGAAGGAGACATGCGATTTATAGGATAGGGATTGATCGAAGACAAGATCGAGGTTAAAACAGAATAGAAGAGGAATTTACTAAGAGGTGGGAAGATTGTGAAGGGCATTCATTGAGTTGGCGAGCTGAGTCTACAACTATTGCCTTGGTCTTATCAACATATAATTGCAGATTGTTTGCCTGGGCCCACTCTAAAATCACACCCAAGTGAGTTTGGAATATCAAAGCAGTTTACAAATGCATCTTTGAAGGTTATTCAATTATGTAGTTTTGACCGGCAAAAAATATTCATCACGTCCTAATCGTTAGTGAAAGGCATAAATGATTCCACAATCTCATGAACATGAGTTCACTTGCTTAAGAGGCATTATTGTCAAAGGTTTGGCCAAAATATCCATATAAAAAATTTCGATGCGATTTTAGTTTTAAAGAGTATTTATTGTGGAAATTATTCATTTTTTTCCCCTACGATGTTTGTAAAAGAAATAATTGGACGAGGTATACGAAAAAACTAAATATTTTATACATAAAATATGATTAAATATTGTGAAGAGGGCATATTGGTATTGAGGTTTGCAAAATAAGGACCGGGAAAGTTGAGTAAAAAGCAGATTAAGAGGTGGAAGAGAAATGACAGTTAATGATAAATGGAAGAAAATGAAGGGGATAAAAAATATCTTTAAAAATTAGGTTAAGAAAAGATAAAGCGGAGGACCAGTGATTTAATACATTGAAAAATGCTTCATATTTGTTGTCTTAATATGAAGTGAGTGAAAGAAATATGAACGAAATGAAATAATACTTACAATCGCTTCGCTATCGAAGAATGTAGAAAAAAATTAAATGAGAAAATGAATTATGGAAGGCAATTAAAGGAATTCTCTCATCCAACTTAGGCTGCAAACAGCGAAGCTCAAAAATAGAGACAAGAAATAGCTGAGGAGTAATGAAAAGTTTTATATATATAAAGATACTAAACATTTCTCCATCGGTATGATGATTGAATCAGAAGCAAGGGATGATAGGACTGGAGCCCATGTGAATGACTTGTCGAAGAACAACCGTACAACGAGAGAGTTGAATAACAAGTAAAATGAATATGACATAGCTTGCTATCCCTACGTTATCCGACTCACAAGTGCTAGAGAATTGGATGGTCAATCCCGTGAGAATGACTTGATCAAAACAGTCTATGGGACAGTCTACAGTATATGGGATGTACAACATCCTAATCGAGAAGGTTACACGCTCTTATCACAATTGATAAGGATTCGATGTCAGCTAGTGCGTTTCTAGGAGGCGCTTGACGCTAATTCAAATATTAGAGGTCAGATGATATCACAGAGCGGGAATTTCAAAGTAAAATATACGAAAATTGATTTAACGAAGACTGATTTTTTTTTTTACTGGAACACAATAAATCAAAAAAAGAAAGCATTAAGAGCTATAATAGAAAACTAAAATTGATAATTTAAGGGCATTAGATTCATGGCTAAAAGGGGGTTCTGCTAACTCTCACCATGGAAGATGACCTAGATACGTCAGACTCGGATACAATGAAATAGCAAGCGAGGATTTCTGTAAATCGGGCCATATAAAGCTATTCTTTTATTTCCCAGGACTCTATAAAAGGGAGAGCTACAAAATATATAATAACGAGATTAGAATTCGCCCCGGCGGAGTAAAGGCCATATATAAGGCCCGCGGATGATCCAACATTTTCTCAGAGAAAGCATTTTTCAATTTTGCGAAAACCATAAACATATCATCTAAAATGGCGCAATATTTATCGTCAGTCATTTCTGTTCGTGTAATTACTGGACCACTTTTCTTTCTCGAGATTCTAGGCTCTTCCTAATAATGAAATGATATAAGGGGCTTCAACAAAACGATGCAATTAAAAAATAATGAAGAGACTCAAAGGCGCGGAAGATGATCCCTCAGCTAGGGAGTGAAAGTTGGAGATGAGTTCATTTCAACTAGAACATTAGGGTTTTAATAACCTTTTCAAAATAATCACAAGGAAAATACATAAACTACCGATTGATTGAATTTCTTAATCATGCTAATTGATTTAAATTATTGACCTGGCTTTAATATTACAAAACAACACAGCTAGTTGAAATGGAGAATATTTTTGACCGTAGATATTATAATTATTATTTGTTTTTCTGTTTGGGTTCGGTCAAGGTAGATCCAAAAAATACAAATTTTAAAAAATGTGTATTTTTGAAATTATCTGCCAACGTTTCGGCTTATATTGTAAGCCAATTTTTGGCTCTTTTGGGGACGCCGTGTCCCAAAGATCACATTTTCATGACAATTAAATGAAAATGTCATCTTAGGGACGACAGTCACCTCACGCCTTCATGACAGCCCTGAAGTTGGCTTACAATGTAAGCCGAAACGTTGAAATATAATTTTTAAAATACACATTTTTTTAAATTCGTATTTTTTGGATCTACCTTGACCGAACCCAAACAGAAAACATCTAACATAGATAGTAGAGTTTCGTTCCTCAGTTTACCAAGTAAATTTTGTTAGATGAACAAGTAATTCTACTCTTAAGGCATATCAAAGCATTAATAAAATCATATACTGATTCAATAGATTTTTATTTTTTAGAAGAATTTATTTATTTTTTATTTTTTAAATAGAAGGTATTAAATCTACAAGCAACAATAATTTCCTACAAGCTAGTTTTTGAGACATTTGAGGTAGGATAGTTCGTTATTGATACATTATATTTTGAAGGAATAAGTACAAATAAACAAGAGTAGATTAGTTACATTCATGATATTTCACAAACAACTGAAAAATCTATTATAAATCATTGAGTAGAGAATTTAAAAAACAAAAACAATAATTACTGTCAAATATTAATTTCACTAATCAAATGAAAATAATTCGAAATTAAATCAGAAAAAAAATTGGTCACGCAATAATAACTCAGAAACATAGTTATTAAATATCCATTTTAAAGTTGAAATTTCAGTGATGTTTTATTCAACTGATTAAAAAACATTTTATGTTTATATTTTAAATAATAAAATAGCTAAGTTAATATTAATACTAAAGTATTAAATCATGTTAAAAAATATTAAGTAATAAATTGTCATAAGTGTGTAATAACCACAGCTTATAATTTTAAAAAAATTGAATAAAAAAACAGTCCTTCAACAGGCCATAAAGGCCTAAGGGGGAAATACATGTTTAGGATGTATTTATTCTCTACTTAATTATATATATAGTTGGTTTTATATATTCAAGAAATCCTTTACCCCCACATTTTGTCAATTTTAACATATCAGGTAATTTACAGTAGAGTGATCAGTCCTCATCTCACTGTTCGCTGTTCGCTAATCTTGGACCTGTAAGGGTTTACTCCCTAGACGAATTGACACTAGTAGACTGACGGAAATCATCAATCCGAGGTACCCATTGCCATTTTTCATGCTCAGGGCAACACCAGGCTCAGAAGGGGGAAACTAACCTCCCGCTACTAACCTAGCGCACTCTACTGAGGGACATTGGAACAAATAGTCGAGCAAAACTACAGGGGAACGGAGATTTCAAACCAGGATCTTTAGCATGACATTCAGGCACTACTTGAAGGGGCCTTATAATTTATACATAAATTTTATTACTCTTAATAAGTGATATCTCTGTTTTCAAGATCTCCCTCTAGAGCTGCCCATGTGGAGACAGGAGGTATCTGATAATGGGTGATAAGGGCCACCTCCTGCCCCAGTAAAAAGGCGGTTTGCGGCCGGCCCCACAGCTCCGCTAACCTTTGACCGCGACCCTCAACATGCTTCCTGTTCCCTGGATGCCTTTAGAATCCCCTCGTATAAACAATCAGTGCGTCGCATTGAAGCAAATTTCTCTCGGATAACAGATAATATCATATATTAATAAAATTTAAAAATCAATAAAATTTAATTATAGTAAACAAAATGTCGCGTCAAAGCGTCATGTTATCGTTCTCTGGAATAAATATTTATTATTATTATAAACAAAGAATTATTGAAAGCTTTACCGGAAAAGTCACCTGTGAAAAACTTAAATGCCCTGTAATACTTGCACTGACTTGTCAATTTTAATAAGTCAGTCACACCGGGACGCGAAAACTAAGCGGTGTCGCGAGCTTTATTATAAGTGTTATAAGATGGACATAATAAGAGTATATAGTACTCTATAATGGGTTAAAAAATGAAAGCGGTAAGACCACTAAGACTGCCCCAAAATTGGCCAGGAGGAACAATGTGAAAAGCGCCCAGAATTTACAATCGATAATGTCTTCCTTAATAAGAATTTCTTGTAAAATGTATCACAGCTTACAGGTAAGAATATTACACATTATACCAATTATGCATTATAAATTTTTCATAGCACAAATAATAATAAAGATGTTACAATTATAAATTTCAGTCATTCACTGAACTCCACTCCCCTTATAATATTTCAGCCAAAAATGAATCATTTTAATGAT
This sequence comes from Oncopeltus fasciatus, assembly GCA_000696205.2. NCBI lineage: Eukaryota > Metazoa > Arthropoda > Insecta > Hemiptera > Lygaeidae > Oncopeltus > Oncopeltus fasciatus. The sequence continues at coordinate 113,316 of KZ808149.1, read as the reverse complement.
TTGCAATAGAAAACCTAACAATATTAAAACAGGATCCGCTACTTAATTTAGTTTTTATATATTTAAACAGTTACGGATTTATGGTAGAGAGCACAAAGACTTTATATACATCCATGCGTCTCTTTTTGAATAGTATTAATTTTTTTGTCATCTTCCCTCTGGAAAACTCCTTAAGAATCTGAGAGAAACAGTTCATCTAAGAAATTCCGTTTGTGTAGGTGCAGAAATTTGAATAAAAAAAAACTGAATAACATTCACAAAGTTACAACAAACCCCATGTCCTGAAGAAAGGTGGCTCTTGGCTGCAAGACTTCCATTAGAGCACATTAAGAAGGATTTCCATTCAGAGCAATACAAATATAACAAACATAGCGGAAACTTCACGCTCTGAAGTCAGCAAAGGGCAGTGAGACTTCTTTTTTTTTCTTTTAATTTTTATCTACGTTTTAATTGACATTTTAATTGAAAGCCTACTTTTGTGCAGAAAACATTTTAGGGGCTATCTTAATCAGGTGGCGGAACTAATTCCCTCGCCCTGTTGACGCAGTCTTATCTGAGATTTCATTTGCAGCACACCCCTTAGGCCTGTCTGAACAATCCCCCCCGCTCCCCCCCCGCCGTATGCAGATTGGTCGGGAACGCCTCGGTAATCAGACCGCGCTCCGACCACTCTTTTTCCCTGTGGCTCTGGTACGGGTGTCCCTTTTAGAAGAGGACTAATGAAAGCATGAAGTGCACTGTGTACATACCCAGAATCGGAACAGTGCATGAGAATAAAAAGTACGCCAGGCAGGAGTGACAAAAACTGGGCAGATTGCTTGTATGGCTTGGATTAGATTGCCATTTTTGAAATTTTTCTTTGAGTAAGGGCTTTCTTTAAGAGTAAATGGCAATTGTAAATCAATTCTATATTCAAAAAATGACAACGAAAAGAAAAGTTATCGTTAATGAGGCTCGAAGGGGTTAATTATAGTTAATTAAATTCATTAATTAAAAAGATTTCATTTATTTAATGGTTTGCCATATTAATTCATAATATATATTTTTTTCNAGAAAATGTGGTGAACATAAAAAAAATTCTAGATTCCACCAAACCATTACTCTTAAAGATCCCCTGAACCGACTTTTGCTATTCTTGGCCATAATTTCTATTGTTGTCTGGAAATTAACTATAAAAATTTAAAATATTACCAGGACTTGGTGAGGTTAAGAAAGTTGATGATGCAGGCTGCAGATTTCTCATTATACACTAAAGATAGACACAGATAATAGTATCCAGTCGATACGCACTATATATATAATAGTATATGACACAAACAGATGAGTGTAAAATCACTAAGCCTTTTGAGAAGGAAGAGTGGGGGGGGGGCGCTTAACTAACGGAGTTTTATTCCTTAATAACTTCTTCATTTTCCGCTTTCCGCATATTGCGGAATATAAATGTTATAATTAAATTTTACAACTTTTATTTCCCATAAAATTTATACATGTGGTGTGTAAATATCAACCAGATTATCCAATTTGTAGGTTATTGAGAATTTCGGTAAAAAAATTCAGTATAAATACTTCAATCTAGGCCAATATTTTTATCTTATTCAGGGNTTATCATCCGCAGACTTAAATAAAGGATTCAAGTCCTGGAATTCAGCTCCTTCTTGCAAACCCTTGGACAAAACTAAAACGGTTATGTCTGTCTAAAACGAATCATCTTTAACAAATTTTAAGGGTAATTATATGTTTACCATTTATGTCTCTTTTACGATCTGATTACCCGCATAAGCCCTGAATTAGCACAGGAAATATGCTTAGATCGCGCAGTATTTAACTTGTTTCCAAATTTATCGGTAATTATCGCAAAAACAGGTACTAAACGAGTCGTAAGCCATTTGCTATACATGGAAACCCGGGTGATAATTTCCTTGGTCACACTTAAACGTGCCTTCACTCACCCAACGAGAAGACCGTACAGCAATTAGTTCACCTTTATTTGGGGAATGTCACGCTTTCATACAGCAGTAAGCTGTCAGTTTACCCGCTGTATTTTAAAATAACTATGAATTATTAGCTTTCGGTAAAAAAAGAAAAAATCCTCCTTGCTAAGAGTTACAGAGGTGTTAATGTAAAATTAATTTTTAAGATTGATTAAGAACAAATCTTAAGTATTCGTGCATTTGTGTGTGTTTATAACTGTGTGTATAATTTTAATTGCATACAATTATAAAATAAGTGTACAACATTCTGAAGTTTAGTACAGACCATGTTGTCAAACATTAAATTAAATCCCATACTTATATATTATATATGTGTATGGTATTTAATTTAAGGAAGAAGAGTGTAGAGAAATTATTTCTCCCACCAGTTCTTATTTAATATATTCATCGCAAGCCCAATTTTTTCAGTGTTTATATGAAATTCAAAATAGACTTGTTTATTAATAAAGTAAATATTTAGGAGTCAAATGAAAACCAAATGGATCTCGTAGGCTTAATTTTGGAAGATCATTAAATAAACATTACCTATGATACTGATAAATTCGCTTAGTTTTCGCTGTTCCTGTCTGACAGATTTTTATTTTTTTTTTTTTTAATACAGTAAGAATAAGTATTCAAAACATAATATCTTTTGAATAAATTGGCAACCATCTACCTCGTGTCGAGAGATAACTAAACCCTAAATAACATTAAATTTGCTTCATTCTTTTCAAATTTAGGGAAAGGAAATGCGGGAGACGACGACTAATGGTCAATTTACTTTTAATGAGGGGTTTTTGAACAATTTTTGAAATAATTTTGCCGTGAAGTTGTCGGTAAAAGAATTTACTTCGCAAGCTTAACTTCACGAGAAAGTTGTTTATTTAGAAAGTTGATAAAGAAACTTAATGCGACGTCAAAAGTAATCAAATGGTGAAATTCCAGGTTCACCTACTTATTACTGGGCATATCGATGGCTATCAATGGATGTTAAGGAATTGATTATATCAATGGAGTATTCATTGATTGGGTATATAAATGGATATCAATGGGTACTAGCGGATTTGGTATATAAATGGGTATAGTCCACCTCCTTATCCTCATAGTTATTATTAGATGTTCCATGACTGAATACATTTGCATACATGAAACATACAATAAGTGTATTGTGTCCCGTCCCAAGAGGCAGACAGGCAGCACCGTAGCCCCACATGAATGAAGAGGCTGAGAGCGCGAAGACTTCTCCACGTTTCGTGGCGATCTTATCGCGCTCGGGCTCGTGGGACTTTCCCCAAGTGTTTCGCTAGGATCATATCTCGTGAAGCTCTAGAGCACACCTTATTCCGAGGTGTTGGAACCTCTCAATTTAGTCCTGATTTCACACCCGCCACTTATTTGTGACGGTCTCTTAAGCAAACCCCTCTCGCCGAAGGGAATGGCTTAAGTAGGATGGGAGCGATCAACTTTTTCTAAAATTGCTCAATATCAGAAAACTGTAGAAGGAGTGGGGGGCTTCAGTATACGCTGTGAGGCTGAAGCGGCATCCTTGGTCTCCACAGTGAAGAGTATACAAAACAGATGAATAATGATAAAGGCTCATTGGGCTGTGACATAGCGCGTTGTGCGGTGACTGAAAAAAGCGGAGGAAGATAGTGATGGATCACCCAAAATGGCATGGCCTGCTAGAGATGGCGAAGATGCCCTTTGAACTTTGTATTTCTTTCCCTGGTATTTGGATTTGATTTTCGGGGCTGAATTTGCAAGCCACTTGGTGAATGAGGCACTTTTTGGTGGAGATGTGGATCATGCATGCTTGAAAATGGAACGAGTAGAAATAGAACGAGCGGTAAGTAAATAACTATATTTATTTAATAACTGTACTTAATTAATAATATCTTTATTAAATAACTGTATTTAAAAAACATTAGTTTTACAGGAAAACACGGTATACATTGAGAAACATAACTTCAAAGGTTGAGCATTTTTCCCTTACTTCCCTCTCGAACATTCTCGAGCCACCCACAGAGATGTCACGTACACTTTTCACTTCCTAGCTGGTTAGATCGAATTAGTCAATAACTCTTATCTATATCCACCAGGCATGGGATGCATGGGAAATTTACTAAGATTAGACAGCTCCTGCCCTAATGAAATTTTACTACTATTATATCTTTATTACTTCAATGTCAAAGACTGAATGAAGTAAGGAACATCATATAACATATTGAACAAATTGATAGTATGGAAGTACAACTTCTAAATAAAATTTAAAAAACTTTAATTACTCGAGTTACTCAATTCTAATAGTGCTTATCAATTTTGGTGAGAGAAGGATAGTTAAAAAAAATTGATTAAGATTAATTGGTTTTCTCCGGAAGAGAGATAGTCGCTTATGTCAGCTGGGAGAAATGACAGAAATTTCGCCAAAGCGTGGGAAGCCGAGCAGAAAGAAAATCTGATAAAAACGAGGAAGGAACAGCTCAAATGGGGCGAAGTCATACATGACCATGAAGTTATAGAACACGTGTTCTATAATGCAAACGTATTATAGAACACGTGCATTGGTGTGATGTTAGAGGGTGATTCAACGGTCCAGGCGACAAAAGCGAAATGTTAAACTTTTTCAATTTATTTTTAAAACAAGAGATCCACTAGAGAAATTTTAGCATTGAAAAAATCTATTTCAGACATCAGTTCGGTCTGACGATTTTGTTTATGATAACATTCTATAAATAAACATATTCGGGTGATGGTTAAAATAAAAGTAATTGAAAATAATATTTTTAAATCTCCTATGAAGGGGACTTTAAAATATTATTTTTATTATTCCTTTATTTAAAAATGTGTTGAGAAAAAAAAGAGAGTTAACAAATTTTTTTGTTAGGACAAAAGAAGGCTTATTACAAATCAGTACCTCAAAACATTTTAAAGCCTGAAGCATAAATAAATATTGCTTTATTACATTTTTGACCAAGAAGAATGCAAAAGGAATGCGTGGTTGCTTAAGCTATTTAATTCGTTTGAGCCAAATCTAATACAAAAGTTAAATGTAATCCTGTGAGTAACCCGTTAAGACGAACTCATTGAAAAATTAAACAGTCGGTTAAGAGTTAGTGAAATTTCGGTAAAAGTAAATTAAAATTACCAGAACTAATTTTGTCTCGAAAACCAGATTGGGAATCAGCAAGTAAAAATTTCTATAAACTTTTTTAATGAAATTCTATAATTAAATCTGTTTCTCTAGTCGATTTTAAAAATTGAAAACTGGCACTGTGGAACTGAAACGCAGTTGTAAGTCATTTGATGCAGTCATATTACTCAATGATCCTGCGCTTAGTAAAGTATGTTTGGTGGTTCCAGTTATTAATTAATACGACTTATTATTATTATTATTATGAGTTATTACTCGTATTATGTCTGAATTACGACATTATTATGTCGGCTGAATTTCGGCAGAATCCTATATGCATTGTGTTGGTCAATATTATTGATGATGAGAAATATTTATTCAAGTGTTCACCAATTTTATAATATTATACTCTATCTCCTTACATTTAAAGTGAATTTAAAGATATAAAGATCCATATCTTTCATTGATTTCCTACAAAAAAAAATCAAAGAAATAAACTAAAATATTAAGAGTCTAAAGCACAAACAGCAGATACTAACATATCTCCCAGCCTAGCATAAAATAGTTTTGACTTGTAAGTTTTCATTTTAAAATCCACCTAGCCTTATATTTATTTACCAAGGCCGAGCTGGTCAGGTGGGGCCGGAGGGGTGGCGGGGCCTGTCCCGGGGTGGGTGTCAGGGAGCTGGGCTTGGTGGTATGGGCCCAAGACTCTCTTATCTTCCAAGATTCTCAAGTAAACTACAACCCATACATTAATATCAAAAAAAGTTAACTTAACTTTAACGTTAACGAAACTTAAATTTACTGTTTAAATTATATAAAGTACTTAATGAAGTGTTCCACCCTCCATACATTTATTGTATCCGTCATCAAATTACAAGATGTTAAGTAACAGAATGTAATAAATAAAGATTTTTTTTTTTTTTAATTTAAGAATGATTTTTTAAGAACGTAATTTCGAGTGTTAAACGGGCCCTCTAATTTTTAAAATTACAATTTTTAAATGCAGACTTATCATTACGAACTCTTAAACTAAACTCTTTGGGTTGAAGTCGGATAAGAAAAATATAGAGAGACAAAAATTTATATCTTGGTTGTAGTTATAGCTATGTAAAAAATTATAGAACCTAATAGGTGAGAAATTTAATTTCGTAATTTGTATGCTCTATTCAATTATTTCTCCCCCTACTCTTCCTAGCCGAACCGTCCTGTTCAAACTTTAGTAGTTATGACATTTATACTCAATGTCCTTCATTAAAAAAATACATTTTTTTATTTGTGTTTTTTGGATCTACCTTGACCGAACCCCAACTAAAATCATCATAGAATTTATACTCAATGTATTCTCTCCGTCTTTTAAATTGCATTATATCATTTACTTACATTATATATTTATCGGAACATGAAAAGTCTGCTTAGTTTACGAAATTCCTTATTAAGATCGTGAAGAAAGAAAGACAAAATTAGGTATTATATTACTAATAATTTATACTTTGAAAGCTTTAATGGATAATTAAATCTATTTCGAACAGACAAATTTATCGTAGAATTACTTTTATTTTCTTTAAAACTATAATTATAATTTATGAATTTTCATTTAAACATATATTTTTATTAGTATCATGTTGTGAAGAATGGCAGAAAAACCCGGGTATTACATTACGATTTGATTTAATTTTAGTAACTTGGTAGCGTGTCGTTGTTTATCCCCAGACATTGAATATTTATTTAATAAGAATAGCCCAGTTTACTTTCGTCAAAGGGCCAAAGCCTTTAGTAAGTTTATTGAGCAACAGTACAGAAATTAATAATTTTCAGGATAAGAGGAATGTGGACGATGCCAAAACTGTTATCTACGTCAATACGGCGAAGTCCAACCTCCTTTTGACTTGTTCATTTCGAAGATCCCAGGCAATCCCAGCGATTCCCGTCTTTTTCACTTAGGTATTGGCTCTGACAATTCACGTTGGTACAATGACACAATTTTACAGATCATCCCCGATCTACAAAGCAGAAGCTAAAAAAGTGATCCGTACATTATATATATATATATCCAACGGTTTGAAAAATTATCTATTTTGAAATGGTGGAAAATTGATCGCGAAAAGATACATACGCACACACACACACACACACTATATATATATATATATAGTGTGTGTGTGAGTGTGTGTGCGTATGTGACTGTCGCGCTCAATTTTCCGCCATTTCAAAATAGATAATTTTCAAACCGTTGGATAACAATTAAAATCGATCGAGGGTAAGTGTGGTTTCATAAGATCAAAATGAAAAATATCAATAGTTAGAAATATAAACAATGTATAAGCTAATTGCATTACATGCATATGTACATATTTCACAATCTAATTTGTTATGTGGTGCATACTGTTTTGTTTTTAAAGTGCCGATACAGAATTCGATAAACAGCATGATTACTACACATAGACTGTTGACTTAATCTCTAAGTTCAGTGAGTTTTATCCTTATCTTTCCATTCTTTTACAGTCTAGATTTTTGCGATTTGCAACACTCATATTAATACTAAGTTTGTTTAAATTGACATAAGCTCTCATCAGATTCATAAAGTAAATTTAAAGGACAATATCGAATAAAAGGGAATAAAATCAAAACCGCAATAAATTAACAAAAGGGAAAACTTTTTTTTAAAAAAAATTTTCAATTTCCTAAAAATGAAAAACAACATTTGCTCATTAATAAACATATATGTGTCCTAGGAACACAGGTAGTTGTCTTCCAAGGCCTTCGGAGTGAAATAAAGTTTGAAAGCTCAAAATTCGGCGTTAATATTTTCAAACTGTTATATGAATTTACTTTTAGTTTAAATCAAATTTGTGGTAGGGGGGGGATTAGAAGGAAAGAAGTTTTTTGAAACAATAATACCAGTCTAGAGTCAAGCTATGTGGTTTTTGACGCTCATTGGTTTCCTCCGGCTTGTAAGATAAATTTTGTATTTGCTGTTATCTGTGTCCATCTATAGCGATCCATGGGAAATCGGCTTAGTTGACGGAGCACACTATAAATCCCCGAGGTCGGATCCCACTTCACATGAAAGGAATTAACACCATAGGACGATTAAACGTAGATCGTGAAAATAGAGAAAAGTTTGATTACCGGGAGAGTTGAAGGATACACACTATAAAATCGAGGAATAATGGTCTATGGGAGACAGCTTAGCTCTGTATAAATAAAGTGGTGAAGAAGAGACTGGGGAAAATACATTGTTCACAGGACATTGCTCAAGAAAGCGTCTAATGAACTTGCTGATGAAAAACAACTGGCTTCTTATGATGTCTTTACTGGCAGGTAAGGGAGTGGTGATATAGGTTATAAATAGGTTCTTTGCTCCGGTAAATAACAGAGGAAATCCGACTCATCAAGAATTGTCATGAGTAAAAATCTTACAAAATGTTACAAAAACAAATTTATTCGTGAGGTTAGTCAGGGATTCGGACTTGGGAATTGAAGAATTAAAACTGATTTGTAAACAAAGCCAGCGTTTAAACCTAAATTTCAGGATTTCTTCAGGGCAAATATGGCGATGAGGAGAGAGTGTTCAAAGCATTTCAAAAGACATATCAATCATGAGTTAGTAGTCTCTCACTCTCACCATATTTTTCCTGATGAAGGCCTGAAATTTAGGCCGAAACGTAGGCGAAAGTTTCATTTCTTGCTTACTTAAAATTCAGTTTGAATTCTTCAGATCCCAAGATCGACTAACACCTCCTCATAAAGCTTCACAGTCAACTACTTACCTCCAAAATTTTCTAAATTTTCCTCCT
>KZ808149.1:46825-57068 GCA_000696205.2 Oncopeltus fasciatus | reverse complement strand
TATTCTATTCCCTCTCATTAATTGTTTGAAATTTACGTGGGATAAAATACCACAACCAAATTAAATATTTATAAAGAAAAAAATAAATAAAGTAAATGACGAGAGTCGACAAATAGTTTGACAATGTCAGCTCTTCGAGTTTAAGACGAAGTTCTCGTCTTTCTCGTGGGTTAGGCTCTCGCTAATGTAGAAGGAATTCAATGAGATATCTAGCTCTTCCTGGTAGCATAACTGGTAAATGCACCGGCCCAGATAGCAGGGGATAACTGAGTTATGTTTTAGCTATTTTATCACATTTTTTTTAATTATTAATTTATATTTTATTAAAATTATTATAGTCTTTGTAACTTTCAAAATCTAAAGACAGGAACTAAATAGGAGATTTGGACAACTGTACAAGCTAATAAGCTGCAAAACAACCTTAACTGTGACCAACAAACTTACCATTTGTAAGACCTTACTGAGACCTATCTGGACGTATGGAGTCGAACTGCGGGGAACTGCTAAACCATCCAACATCCAAAGAATACGGTCCTTCCAATCCAAAATCCTAAGAATCATAGTTGATGCACCCTATTACGTTACAAACTTCTTACTCCACAATGACATTAAAATCCAAAAGGTTATTTTCACTACCAATGAATATAGAACTACATACCTTCTACTATCCGTCTTCATTGGTTTCTGCTCTTGTTAAGCATGCGTGTTAGTAATACCTTCGCTTGACTAGCTGTGTCAGGTAAGCCAGAAACCAATGAAGACGGATAATAGAAGGTATGATACCTTAAAATCCCTTTAGTTAAAGACGTCATTACAATCCGTTTTAATAAATTCCACTCTGGCCTCTCCATGCATCCCAATCCTTTAACCCAAACTCTATCCAATAACCCATCCTGACAATCCACCACGTCGCCTGAATAGGAAAGGGCCCCGTGACCTTCTCATTGCCAACACTTCATAAAAATAATATGAAGAGAAAAAAAAAAGATTAAGCAGTTGAAATTGCGATTTGAGAGTTTTTTTAGAGCCTTCCCAAGGAATGGTATCATCGAGAGATCGTGCAGATGACGAATGACGGCAGACAAAAGTGGTCTAAACTACATTTTATATCAAATATATAATATCACAGATATTTAGTAGAAAAATGTTCATATTAATTTTTATATAGCTTTAAAATGTTCTATTAATGAATTTTTAACTGATTTGAATATAAATGACTAATGATAAAAATGTTTTAAAATTTTTCCCATATTGGAGTTCGAATGATCAGGGTAACATCTCGACACATTAACTCGACAAAACCTCGATAGGAAGAAGGTAATACTCGCCATCACGAGGTGTCATCATGAACACTCTGCTAAGAGTAACGCGCAAGGAGGGGTACTTAATCATCAGAGGAGTACTAAGGCACAAATACACACTGGGGAAGAATCATTTGAATAAGCCAGATTGTTTTGCTCGGTTAGTTTGAAAAATTGAAGTTGTCCAAGCAACTCTACTCCCATATCTACACAGATGTTGTGATTTACTATTAGTGATTGTATGATCATTTACTATTAAAATTTCATGCTCTGTTAGTAGGTGAATAGAATTACCTTCAAGGGATGAGTATAATAGAAATAGTTATCGGAGAAGAGAAAATTTTAATTTTAATTACTTGTTAATTGAAATTAATATGCATTTGGCACACCCAGCGTATGACAGAAAATGCCCAAAACATAAAAATGCGAAAATTATGGAAAAATAAGAGCATTCGATAAGGCCTCATATAAAGTTGCCAAAAACATATAAATTTTTTTTTTTTTTAATTCAAAACTACTCCCCGACCGGAAAAATCCTACACCCAAGCTGCAAGATCTAACCCCATGATAGCTGTATGAAACTGAAAGCCTCTGTCGTCGCCACACTAGCTAAGAAAGTTGACTCTCTTCTCAACGTGGCAGGCAGTTATCCGACCTAAACTTCTGATCAGGATAACTTTGCTAGTAATAAAACGTTGTCAAAAGAACAAGGTCCATCTTCAACCAAAAACGAGACTCAGATCTCTCCTGTCAGGGCGACAAAAGACCTCCGCAAAGAGGCTCAAGCATTAACTCACTGAACATTGTTAGGGCCAACTCTGGTGCTCACAAAGATAAAACAAATAAAAATACTGATAAATGACACATTCGGTAAAGACTATCTATACAAAAAGTTATAATATACATGCATATATGTTGTGCATGTTATTTATTATTAGTGTTTATTCTTTATTTATATACATAAGCTTGCCCTGGGCGCAATTTGAACACACAGCAGCGTCAGGATTGTGAGATCCGAACGGATCCCCTGAGCTATCCTGGCCTGAAGGTTTATTTTAACAGTGAACTCAACTCACTTGAATGAAGTACGCTCTTGATTTTTTTTTTTTTTTTTTCAATTTCAATTTTTCTTTAAATTTACTGAACTAGGCGAAGTGATTCGAACCACAATTTACACTTTTCTTCGAAAAACCTGCACACTAGAAAAATCATCACATTCACCACAATTTCATGGTGCAAGTATTAGCTACATGACTTTATCGAAAACAATTATAACACCGAATGAATCGATGTTCGAAAGAACGTACTTGGGGCACCTTAGGAATTCGAAATCTACATAACACGGTAGATAATACTTCTCAAATGTTAATGCCCACGAATTAACAGGCGTCTTGTTACCACGGAAATTTTTTACATTCTAGTGAACATTTACTTTTACAAGTAGACAAGTCTTGTTTTGACAATTCTGATAATATTTCTACACCACTAAAATTTGATACAAGAAATGCAAAGGGAGGCAGAAAAAAATCTTACTACCTCAGCCGGGACACGAACCTGGGTCTCCTGCTTTCTGGGCAAGAATGCTGATCACTGCATCACCAAAACAGGTTAGATAATCACTTAAACTCCTCGCACTTTACACCGTGCAGTGGTCAGCATTCTTGCCCGAAAAGCAGAAGACCCGGGTTCGATTCCCGACTGAGGAAGTAAGATTTTTTTTTTCTGGCTCCCTTTGCCTTTCTTTTATAAAATTTAACAGTGGGTTACATACCACAATTAATATGAATACAATTTGAGATTTCGAAGCACGATAATTAATCTTCGCAACCTTTCATACGACATTTTATGCAACCTTAATTTATCAGGACATCAAGTTCTGTAATCTCCGAAAGTTTATTTTTATTCACGTCCATGGTCACTAAGACCATGTACGTGAATAAAAATCTGAGTACATAAATAAATAAAAAATAGAACGTAAATAAAAAATATAAGAAAAAAATAATACATGTATAGTACTCAAAAAATAAATTGGAATAACGAAGATAAAGAGTCATACACTAATATCGGGTGGTCTTGTTTGTAGCTCTTGGACTTAACCTGAGTTAGGCGTTAACTCCTCGAAAGCTGATACGCAACTGTATCATAAATTACATTTTAAAATATTTTTTTATCCATAAGTTTACAACGAACGAACGGAATATTAAATAAACAGTTATCCCTCTTTAGAGTGAAAGTAGTATTACATGTTCAAATAGTTTACAAAAATATATATTCACTAAAAAATGTATGATTCCCTCATTAAATTAAGTTAAAAACGGAAATTTCATTAATATCACAAAATATGTTCCACGTATTAGAATTCATATTACATTTGATTAAATTTTAAACTAATTATTTCTAATTTAGAATGCCTAATCATTATATAATCGATTCTCCGCCTGAAGAGAGACCAGGAAAAATCTAATATCTGTCATGCGGATAAGTGCAGCCAATTCGTCAATAAGTCTTTGCCTGGTCTGATACAAACGCCCTCTTGTCCTACTCAAGGGAGATCGAATGTCGAACATGGCCTGCTCTGAAGAACCGGGCATAAGTCTCGGGAAAGGAGAAAAAGTGACAGTACCGTTGTTTCTGGGTGGGGGGGGGAGTTGCACACGTCCGAACTGGCACTTCTTCAGGCGCCAAAGAAGACCTACATGAACTGGATCTCAAGAGAAGGTTCAGTTGAAAGGTTGAACGGAAGAGAGAATGCTGACTGGACATAGAACACTTTATTGCAGCAGAAAAATGTACAAATTCTAAATTTGCGAAAGCCAATTGTCATCTAAGAGAGCAGTGAATTCATCTGTGGAGGATCACGTTTTTGGTTTTGAGTTGATGTTATTGAATTACACATTAATGGCTTGTAATACTCTATATTACAAAAAAAAAATATAATAGAATATTTTTTCTGTAATTTGATTCAGGCCAACTTGTGACTATTTTTGCGCTGTATCCCTTTCTCAAATGACAACATAACCAATGTATTAGAAGACACTTACCATACTTCTATAGAAAGAGCTCTCAATTTTGCCGTCGAAAAGGAAAAGACCATCGAATAGACTAGGTAATGGCTGTAATACTTTCCCTGCGAAAAGCGGAATGGTTAATAAATTTAAGTCTTAAAAAAAATTCTATGATCTCCGTTGGTATCGAACTTAAGACCTTTAGCCTGCAAGGCACAGCAGACCAGAAAAAAAGTCACCCATGCAAGAGCTGAATGAATTTAGCACATTTGACTCATTTAACTACAATTTTAATATTTTATAGACCAGCTTATATTTTAAAATTTGTCATTTTTAATTTTATAATTTCCATAGAAGCATATCTTTAGCTTCTTACTATGTGGAACCTGTGAATAATAGAAGAAATGATTCAAAATTTATATTATGTTGCTAAATTTTGAAAGCATACAACAGTTCTACTTCAGGTATATACCTACATACTTCCAGTTGCACATTCCTGACTAAATTACTTATCGAAACTCACAATTAAACTTTTATAACCCCTCAAAGGGTATATACTTTATCTCTATATTTATTGGCATACCCTGATACATATATCTTTGTAGAAAACATTCCGAGGCGAATTATAAGCTGATGAATGTTGTATTTTGAGGGCAAGGAGAGGAGGGCTCCTTAAAGATGAAACTCATAAATAAAGAAGAGGACTAAAAAAATGAGAACAGGAAAAGTGTAATCTGAGCAGGAGGGAAATGAAGAGGCGGAGAGGCAGACCCATAGAGATAGTACAAACATAGGATGAGCGTCGCACGGTGGGCGGGTATTTGGGGCTTGCTCGTCTCTTATTAGTGGGTGAAAGTTCTTGCAGCGCGATCTGCTGGCTTTTTAATTCGTTAAGGAGAGTGACTTCGAAAAGCACCAACGATATCCACCGGCCCTTGAAATTTCTTGCGGCCTCGCCTTTCATTTTTGTAATAAGTATTTGTTTTTCCCCCAATCCTAGGGATTCGCCTAATCCGTAGGGATTCACCGGGGTAATTGGACATCCAGATGTGTTTCGGTTTATTATTTCCTAAATATACGCCCACATAATCAAGAAAAACATACTTTTATTAAGTGGCCTTAGGTTTAAATTTTCAAGACAAGCAGAATACAAATCTACAACACATAAAAACGGTCAGTAAGAGACAAGAAGTTTCAAAGAGACCCAGCAATTTTTAGTAGTAACCACAAATAATGAAAAATTTAATAGCTAGTATCTTAAAAACTGGAAATTGGAATGAGGGTCCCTAAGGCTTATCTAAGCCAAAGGCAAGAGGTAAATGATCAACCTAGTTAGTGTGGTAAATCCTTTAGAATTAAACATCAAGAGCAAGAAAACAATATCAAAAAAACAACACAACAAAATTAAGGAATCTATACCTTTGAACCCATTTAGCATTCCTTCACTTTTCAAGAAGAAAGTAAAAAAATTCACAGAACTCTTAGCTAACATTCATCTCTTAACTAAAATCGAACCGCCTGGGCTAAATATCTTGTTCTTAAAAAGCTGGATAACGACAAATTTTACAAATGTCTCTGTTCCAAATAGAAAGGCTCATTAGCAATTCTTTAATTAATTCCACATAAGAAGAAATAATAGATGGTTTTCATGATCATGGAGTCATATTGAATTTGCCCTACTGTTAGGGGATATCTTAAGTAGTAAAAATATTTTAATAGTGAGTTTTTAGAGTTGATTATCAGATATTTCAGGACTTTTACTATTGAATATTCAAAAATTATTATATATTATTATTAAAAGTATTTAAATGATTAGAGTAGAGTTAAACTTTACCTGTACATTAGTTAAATGAATAATTAAAACAAAACTAAAATGTAAAACTCTCTTAACAATTCATCACACATAATTATATCATAAAGTAATGAGACTCCCTATGTTTCTTTGAAATAAGAATCAAACAAGAGTAAATGAATAATTTATATTTCAAATTGGAACAAATTAATAATAGCTTGAGTGCTTTCAGCAAATTTACTGCCATCAGAGGTTTTTAAGTATCATCAGTAGTTCTGAAATCTATGAATACATCATCACAGGGTTATTTAATGTTCATCATTGAAATTTTATGGAATATAAATGTTATGAAACTACATTTTAATCCTTTAAGTTACATAACTATAGTAGCTGTTAAAGCACCATTCTCTGTGCCTGATGCTCTGGTAAAGCCAAATTGCACAATGTTCTTGATATCTTTCCACATCAAATTGATTGCTCACCTCTGGATTGTGTTGAATTTTGCTATTTTTTCTCATTCATACTCTATTCACATCTATGATATAAAACGTCATATCTTGTAAGAGTTTTATATTTTATATAAATGATATATTGTACATAAAAATTATCATTTTATTCATAATTATCAAATATTTTTAATTAATAATTATTTATTTTTTTATTTCCACACAATGCATAACCAAATTGTTTTTATTTTGAAATAATTAACATGTTGGCATTGAAGTTATAATAGTCAATGAAATTACAATTCATTTGTGTATCAGTAGATGAAATATGTTCAATTATTTTTTAATTTAAAAAATTTGTCACCCTCATATTTGATGCAGGCTTCAATTAATTAATTACCAAAGGAGTACTTTTTTTGAGTGTGTGTGTGCATTTATTTGTTTTCTGAATATTCTTCTCACCCTTGGTAATATATTATCACAACTTTTTTATTTTTTATTTTTATTTATTATTTGTGTATGACAGCAAAACACAAGCTCTTTGATAGTTGAGATTCAATCAAGGAGAATTTAAGAAAAAATTCTTGAATGAAAAAAGAACAAGATTTAATTCATTTTAGTCACTTCGACTTGCAATACTAGATACTTTTAGTACTAATGAAAATTTCAGGATGTGCCATAGAGGTGGGCCAATCCAGAGATAATTAAAAAGGATAAATACTTTTTTTTTTAATATACAATACTTATTGTTTTAAGCCCTCCTTGACCATCTTTCCATTTTTCTCTTTAAAAATTCCACAGGAATGTTGTTGTTAAGGTTGTTCTCATGACTGATTTTAAATTTTTTTTTATTTTAATACTTTCCCCCAGTTAGGTACCAAAAATGATAACTACTAATATTGTTTTACATTTGTGTGTGTCTGCCAGCTATATAGGCCATTGTTTTGAATTTTCCTGAAATTTTATATGTTGCCATTAAATAATAAAAGAATGGCTGAGAGTTCATTGATTAAAAATTGAACAAACAGGAGAGGGAGAATATCTGATATATTTAATGTAGAGCAATGAAACGCAACACAGATTTGTACATTGATTAATCAGAAAGATTTAATTACATAACAAAAATTGAAGAACTTTGATTTAATGGTTTATAGGCCATAGTTGTCAGTTATTTTTGTAATGGAATTTTGCATACTGATTATAAATGCCAAAAGAACGGTTAAGTTGTTTATTTTAGAACAAAAAACTTAAAAGCCAACTGTGATTAAAAAACATTTTTCCTTATCAAGATCAATGAAATTCAATAAAGGTTATACAAGAAATGCAAGGGAGTTAGAATAAAAAAATCTTACTAACTCAACCGGAACTCTTGCTGGAGCACCCGGGTTCGAGTCCCGGCTGAAAAGAAAGATTTAGTTACTCTGAAAGTAGTTAGGTGTGAAAGTTAATTTTGTGTGTACTTATATCAAAATTCTTATACACATGTGCTGTTATAAGTACAAGAATAATTTTAATAATAAAGTAATTCTTTAGTTTTAGAGTTTAAACTTAAATAAAATGTATTTTTTTAACATTTAAATTATAATAATTCCATCTGTGTATATGAAGCAATTTTCCTATGCTTAATTAAGGTAGACATACACCAGAGTAAATGATGAATATACATATATATGAAAAGAAAAAATATAATATGGCCTTAGGTTTAAATTTTCAAGACAAGCAGAATACAAATCTACAACACATAAAAACGGTCAGTAAGAGACAAGAAGTTTCAAAGAGACCCAGCAATTTTTAGTAGTAACCACAAATAATGAAAAATTTAATAGCTAGTATCTTAAAAACTGGAAATTGGAATGAGGGTCCCTAAGGCTTATCTAAGCCAAAGGCAAGAGGTAAATGATCAACCTNATGTATACATATATATATATATATATATATATATATATATAAATGCTTTATATACTAGCACAAAAAGGTGAATTACTCAGCTTAATTAGCTTTTTCATGAAATTCATTTTGGGCTTATTATGAACTATTAACTTCTTAACTCCACTAAAAATAAGGATATCGTAATTTTGCTCATGTGCTTTTAATTATTGATGTTTAGGCATGTAGATGATGTAAAAGAATATATTGATCTAAATAAATCAGGCTGAACAGTTGAGTGTCTTGAGGTTATCATACATTAAAAATAATAGTAGTAGTTTTTAATTTTAAATGCTCCAAAATTTCTCCCAAAAAAACATGCTTTATAAAACATTTTCATCACCCTCTTCTCCCTTGGTTGTCACATAGTTTAATTGGGTCCATATACCTTTTTGATATAAGTGGTAAAAAATTGAATTGTGAAACCAATTTTGACACAGCTGTAAGTAGATAAGCTGTATTGGTATAATATTATAATGGTAATAGTAAATTTGAGGGCAACCTGAGCAGTAAATAAAATAAAATAAATTAAAATTAAAAAATTAAAATAAATAAATTTAAGTGGAAATATAGGCAAGGTTTTAGTGAATTAAAGCATTTATCACAGTTTGTCTTGGTAGGAAGGACATCCTTCAACTGGCACTTCCTTAACAAACGAACCGAAGATCCAGTAAGTGTTGGGGCAATAAATGGTTATAAAATATCTAAAATTGTGCCTCTAAATCTTGTGCCTCAATAGATATGCTCGATAAAGTGGTCATAAAAATTTCAGAATTAAATAGAGATTTTTATATTATACCTATCTATCATAATTACTATAATTGTAAAAATGATTTTGATTCTATTACTGAGTTTTTATCACAAATTATTTAAATAATATAATAATAATGCTTAAGTTTCAAATGTTCAAGTCTATAAAGATGAATTAATTAATGATTAATCTAGAGAGACACAATGCACTATGGAAATTTCTTAATCTAAGAGTTTAATTATAAGTAAATATTATAGGGTTCATTGACATGAGGCTTTGGAAAATTTTATACTGAAGATCTACAGAGTTTTTAAATTTAAAGAACATTTCTATAATATAAAAATCTTCTAAATGATAGCACAATTCATAAAATCATATTAATTATATAATTTATATTAATTAATTAATTTTATTACCTGTCTCTTAACAGGGCCCATAGGATATGATAGGGAACATTATTCTAAACAGAGGTGATTTGTTGTTTCTGAGTCCCTTAAGATTTGTCATCCTTTTATATTTTAGAAAAAATTCATTGCATACATATTTCATTATGGTAACATAATTATATACCTCTCCATGACTACCAAATTCTAATCTATCAATAATAAATTTAATTCAAAAGGCTCATTAGAGATTATTTTTGGATTAGAAGTAGTTAGGACAGATCAGGCTTGTGTACAGCCCTGTATGTCAAAGATGTTAGCTGTTGAGAGGTTTAGTAAGAATAAGTAACCAAGCTGAATTTCTTACAAAATGTAGCCAGTTGATTAATTTGAAGTTTCAAGTGAGCGATTGCAACAACCTTTTTTCATTGTTGGAATCATAATATGTAACAATATATGCATAGTTTTGACCAAAGAATATAATTAAGAGTATACATACACACACACTTTATATATATAAGAACAGTAAGAAAGTAGTGAAAAAATGAATGAAAAAATTGCAATGAGTATAAATTTTCAGGGAGAATTCTCACTCTTCATCAGAGTAGAGAAGATAAACTGTGAATATATCTATATATA
>KZ808149.1:24367-39481 GCA_000696205.2 Oncopeltus fasciatus | reverse complement strand
ATTATTTTTAAATTTATTTATTGAATTTAATGTATTTTTAATTTTAATTTATACAGTATTATAGAATCATTTGTTGTTGATCCTAATTTGTCTGTTAATTCGATTTCTAAGGCCAGAAGATGGTGTATTGACACCAAAACCAGACACGAATAAAAAAATTATTTGAAACAGGAAAGACTATATCTCTTTCATCGCTAAAGTCATCAATATTCGAGTAACCTCCAGAGAAAAGAAGAATCAATTATTATTCATTTATGAATAGTTATTTGTCAAACATTTTTACTATACATTACATAAATGTTCTTTCAAGTTAAAAATTCTTTAAATTTTCAATATAAAACTTTCGGCAGTTGCATGTCAATGAACCTTGTACAATAATTAAATTACTCTTTTGTAAAATAATAAAATTTTTAACAATTTCAAAAATTTTTAACAATTTCTTTAATTTTTAGTAAATTTATGACAATAAATATAGTCAATTAATGCATCTCGTATGATTAATCATTTATTAATTCATCTTTGTAGATTTGAACATTTTAAACTCTAGCATTAACGCCCCCAATTCTTAACATATTATTTAAATTAGTTTGAGAAGTAATAGAATACAAATCTTTTTTTTAACTACAGTAATTAAGATAGAGTGGTGTAAAATAAAAATCTTGACTTAATTCTAAAATTTTTAGGAACACTTTATTGACCATATTTACAAAGCCACACTTTACAGATACGAATTTAAATCTTCTATTACCATATATTGCTCCACCTCTAGCTGGATCTTTTGTTCGCCCCATATGGTCCTGCCTATTCAAGGATTGACCTTCCAGCCATGACACACAATGATAAAGGCTTCACTTCACTAAAACCTGGCCTATATTTAAATTTCTATAACTTTATTGCTCAGACTGCATTCAAATTTCACAATACAACAAAGCAACTATCTAATCACAGCCCTGCCAAAATTGGTCTCATAATTCAAATTTTTTACCACTTAAATCCTAAAGAAATAAGGACCCGATATAAACCAAATGCCAACTAACCAAAAACTATAAATATTAGCAAACTCTATAGTTGAGAACATTATAAATTATATTTTTTAAACAATTCTATCAGTATCGGTCTAGACGTGGTCGCGATAAGTTCGAGTGAGCCGCTCCTGGGGATTAAGGAGACTTCGTTCTATCAGGGAGTACTTTAGACCTTTAAGATATTATTTTCTTTTACTTTTTTATTTTTTATTTATTTTGAGCAAAGTATATTATTATTTTAATTTTATAAGAATGGAAGTTGATGTTATTAAAGAACCAAAACCTCCGGATATTTGTTCGCTTTTTAAAACCAAACAAAAAGGGAGTAAAAAATATATTTTAGTGTCAATCAATGACCCAACTGGCAACACTACTTTCAATAATTACAGCCCGTTTAAAGTATGTAGATTTATTAAAAGCTTTGCGCCAAAAACAAGTGTAAAATTTTTAAGGAGTGGTACAGTATTATTAGAAATCGAAGACGCCAAAGAATTTTCGAATTTAGGCAATATGAAAAAATACGAAAATTTTTCGCTAAATTTTGCTGCGCACAAATTTTTGAATTATTCACGTGGGATCATAAACAGTTTCGAGCTATCAAATTCTACAGAAGAGGAAATTCTTTCTGAGCTTTCCGATCAAGGTGTAGTTAAAGTAAAAAGACTGATGAAAAATGTCAGGGGAAATAAAGTTCCTTCAAATTCGTTTGTTTTGACATTTGAAAAGTGCACCTTACCCGACTATATCACCCTCGACTTTCTCAGGGTTAAAGTACGCCCTTTTGAACCATCACCCATTCAGTGTTACAACTGCTATAAATATCGTCACTTTGCTAGTAGATGTAATATTAAGGTTTGTGGTAAATGTGGAAATTCATCACACGAAGATAGCTCTGTTTGTGATGAATTAAAATGTGTGAATTGTGGTGATTCAAATCACCCCGCGTGGTCCAAAATTTGTCCTATTTATAAAAAAGAGAAAGAGATCGAGAAAATTAGAAGTGAAGACAGGGTAACATATAAACAGGCCGAACAAATCCTATATAAAAGAAGTATACGAAATAGCAATCCACAGCATGTAACCTACTCGCAGGCGACAACAAGTCAAAACCAGTTAGATTCACTCTCTGAGCAACTTCAGAAACTCACTGAGGTAGTTAATACACTGGTCTGTAAAATTAGTTCGATCGAATTAAATAATAATGTTTCAGCGACTGACAAATATAATAAAATTACTGATATACATACAGACGATAAGTCTATTGAGCAGTGCATTTCGAAACAAGAATTAGTTAGAAAGCAAAATCAAATACCTTCAACTTCCCAAAAAACAGCTAACGAAAAATCGGATAATAATTCAGCAAAAGAAAAAAAGGAAAAGAAACCTAAAGATTCAAATGATTTGAAAAATATAACTACAAAAAGACCCCTTTCTCAATCATCTTCCTCCATTTCTACAATTGAATCTAATTCAGAATTAAGTAACAATAGACCAAACAGGTTCTCTCAAAGAAAAAACCCTAAAAAAGATTACACTTAATTTTAAACTTTAGAATTAAATTATCTATTTAATAAAATCTATTATTATTTTTTNATAAAAATACTAATATTTTGTTGAAAAAGGTATTTATTATTTATACACCCCTTAATACTGTTTATTGAATTCAGTCATTAGCAAATCATTCAGAGAAGTACTCGTGGGCTTATTATAAACTTTTATAGCTTATTATAAACTTTTATAATAGTTATAATATATTTAAAACAATTAACTCTTTCTTAACTTTTGTTTATAAAAATATATGTCTAAATACATAAATTGTATGTATATTTATATTTTAAATAGAACATTGTGGCCTGTGCTGCTGGTTTTGGAGATGGTTTAGGACTTGGTGACAACACAAAAGCAGCCATTATTCGCATTGGACTAATGGAAATGATACAGTTTGTTGAGATTTTCTATGGAGGAGGCAAACTTTCCACATTTTTGGAAAGTTGTGGAGTTGCTGACTTGATAACTACTTGCTATGGAGGAAGAAATCGTAGATGTTCTGAACTCTTTGTCAAATTAGGGAAGGTAAGTTTAAAATTCAATTGTATTATTTTACTTATTTATTTTTAAATTTGAATCTTAGTTGTTTTTAATTTGTTTGGTAACTGCTATGTAGGATAAATCAGTTTTTACTTTTAGAGTATTAGAGGTATATGAAAAGGAAAACTGTACCACCTGTGTACGTAGTTTTTTTTTCTTTTTGTTAATTAACTCTAAATGTCCAATATATTTATTTCTTTTTCTATTTTAAGCTAGTTTTTATTATTTTTTTTATTTTTCATTCATATTCCAAGTATTTTATTTTATGAATTGGTGGGTATACACAGTTTATGGGGATTTATTATTCTTCATTAAAATTCTGTTATATTACTTTCAATATTTATTATTAGATTATTCAAATTGCAAAACTCATTGAGTTATAATATTCACATATTATCGCTATAACATAGAATTATTTATTCTCCACTTTATTTTTTTATTAACACCAATCTCTGTTATGGACTAATTTTCTGAAAAAAAATAAGCATTATATTAAATTTATATATTGATGAATGCTATTAATTGGACATTTATTTTTCTCTTCTCAAAATGTAAATTATTGGTTGTCTCGATTTAAGAGTTGAGGGGTTGAAGAAATGGAAAAATAATTTTTGAAATAGTTGTGTTATTAATTTATGTAATCTAGTCATACTATTATAATGCTGCTAGTGACTGTTAATCTTGCTGCAATTATTTAATCTACTGTAATCATATCATCTACATTCTTCCCTCAAAGGGTCCCTATTTCCCTACAATCTAACGTATAGAATTTCATGTTTTATTAATTATTTTTTTGGCTTGGTAATTGGTAAAGGAAGTACTATCTCAATCCCTTTTCATTGATTTGCTGACAGTCTGGGTCAATGCCCCACTTCCTCTACTTCCTCCTATGGTTTTTCAATCAGTCTATTGTCCTAGATTTGAAAATACTCACTTTCCACGGATGTTCCTTTGTACATCACTATAAGTACTGTTATCTAATTATAGATAGCTTATATAGATATTTTTTTATAGTTACAAATATTGGCTACATTTTATCCATTTGGTGTTTGAGATCAGCGATGGCTTACACCCTAAGCAGAAATTTGGCATAAATTAATAGAATAATACCCAATTAATCAATAGTTTTAGCCTATTTATTTTATCATCTGTCTGAAACCTTGACCAGTTTCATATCTTGACCTTCCTCCTGGCTGCCAATTAATATCAATCATGATAGTCTGTAGATAAATAGTTATTATAAAAATAATAAAAAAATAAACATTATTTCAACAATTCTTACATGTAACAGCTTGATGAAATATTCAGTTGAATTTCATGGACTGTTATCTAACTAATAAAGTTTAAAAAATTTATTTTCTTTTGTATATCCCTAAAGGATTAGAGACAATGCCTAATAACCTAACGGTATTGAATCATTCAAACTGTCAATTTCATTCTGCAAGGGATTTCCAAACTTTTCACTTTAGAATGGTGTCTGTTGAGAAGCCCTCTGAATTTTGAATTTTGATTTTATTGCTAGCTTTTTCTTTCGCTGTCCCCTTAAGTGCCTCTTGGCTTAGGGGATCTCTCAGCCATATTATTTGGCTATTCCCTATTACTCTTTATCTCCTCTTATTCACTGGGGTATTCCTGTGTGTGTGATTATCCCATCTTGAGAGGCCCCGTATCCTCAGGATAACTGTCCCCCTGAATAATTAAATCCCCTCAAGAATTAGTGGCCAGGCTATACCACACAACTGTAGCTGTTAGTCCATGGGGCTTCAAGAGGCCATCCCTCTGTTGAGTGTAACTTCCAAGGAGAGATTCAACAAACCTAAATTAAGTCTGTTAATCAACATAATTAAAACATAATTCTTTAATGTTTCATATTAATCAACATTAGTATCCATGTACATGCTTAATTGTTACATTGCATTCAGAAATTTAAGAAGTATTTCTGTAAAAAAAATCTTTTTGATATTAATTCAATCAGGAGATAAATTGTAATGAATAGCTCCTAATTGAATTAAATATAATACATTTTGATTGATCAAGAATTAGTTTTATTAATCCACTAAAGTAAAGATATATTTTTTTCACACTAGCCCCTTAAAGAGATAGAAGAGGAGTACCTTAATGGGCAGAAACTTCAAGGGCCTTTAGCTGCTGAGGAGGTTGTCTTTATGCTCAAGGGTAAAATATATATATATATATATAATCAGATAAAAGAGGGCCACTCTATTAATCAGGAATTTAACAAATATAAGGTACCATCAACTTAATATTTTACATACCCTTTATTTTCTTTAATTTTATGCACTCAATCTAAACCTTCAGTACTTTTTTAATTCAAGATATTTCTTAATAAACTTAGTATTGAGTGACAAACACTTAAGATTAAGTAGCCTTAAAAAAATTTGTTTTAATCTTGAACAAAAAGAAAAATTAAAGATCTTGAAGTTTTCTAACATCTAAAAAATTAATATTTTATTGGACTATTAAAAAGCCTTTTGTACATTTAGAGCAGTTCAGGTTTGTAATCGTCTAAACGCTAGTTTTTACACATTAATTAGGTAATGATTTTTAAATTTGAATTAAAGTTAAAATAATAATCGTTTTTTGTTAAATATTTCTCACCGTCCATATGAGAAACAAAAATTACCAAATTTTTCAGTAATTGTCAGGCAAAGACTTGTCACTTTGAAATGGTTTGACCATGCAAAAAACAAAGCCTTTCAGTTAAGAATTTATAGATGAGTTTCTTACCGTAATTTTGGAACCGAAAGAAAAAATGTCAGGAGAAACACGTAAATGAAGGAATGGGGTAGCGGCAGTTACAAGCAGCTGTGAACAGACTGAAAGACCAAGTTCTAAAGACGAAATTATAATTTTCAGTAATAACTAAATTACTACCAGGAATAATTTGAATAAAAATTTTCCAATAGTTTTTATTCAGAGTAGTTATTACGAGAACTAAATTAATAATGTTTTAAAGAACATAACTATGTAGTAAAAAATGTATTATTGTTTTACAAAATTCGCATAAAAAATAAACTAGATTTCTTGAAAACATTTTTTTTTTTGCTGTAACTATTTGTTTTTTTTTAAATTTAACTATTTCGTAAAAAACAATTATCAACCACCCAAGTGACTATTAAGAGGGCGTCATGCATTTTTATTCATACTCTCTGTCGTGTCATGAAGTCACTTGCTGTGTGTGATTCAGCTACAATTAACTGGGGGTGTCTCATGCAAAACTTGCCAAGTTTAGTTTACTAAGCTCAGCACTTCAGTTTTCTTCTTAAATTTATATGAAAACTATGTAGCATCACTTAAGGGATGAATTTGTATTCGGGGATGAGAGGAACTTATTTTAATTGATTTTACAGTTTCTTTTCCCTAGCTTAATTATAATTGAAACTTAATCGATTTTTAGATTTGTTTAAATTTTAAATAAAAGCAATAAACAATAGAATGGCCAAATAACACTGCAAAAGTTAAATATTAAAGGAGTCAGTACTTTGAAAATCAGTTGAATGCTAGTGGAAGTGAAAGGTTTTTGAGGGTAATAGAAAGAAATTAGGTGACTATGAATCAGCATATAATGTTGGAAAAATGTGATTAGTAATGTTGAAAATATCAATATATTAATATATATATATATATATGTGTGTGTGTGTGTGTGTGNATTATATATATATATATGATGGTATTGAACCAAAAATGCTGTTATATGGGTACGAAAGTATACTGAAAGAGTTATATAAATTAATAATACAATTGTGGGACTCAGAAAATATGCCAAGCGAGTAGAATGTTGGCATTATTTCTACAGCGTTCAAAAATTTTTGACAAGTTGCAAGATTTATCGGTAAATATCATTGTTGTGTTTGGCATATAAAGGGATTGGGGTGCTTCTAAGTAAAAAGTTAAACTATAGAGGCATATGACAAGAGAAGCTAACCGATACATATTTGAACTGCTCTCAATTTTCTAATTTTACTTAACTTTCTTGTTTAAATTGTTGATAGTCTTTATTTTATTAGACATAGACTTTTTTTTTACATTTATTAGATAACAAGCCTCTCTACCCCTAAGAACTTTTCTGTATGTGTGTGTGTTTGTGTGAATTAGAAACCATCTTCTCGTAAGTACAAAACTTTTTTTTTTTTTCTCTCTTTAACAAGAAAAGGAGGATATTAAAGCAAACCCTCCGTCTCCCAAACCCCCGGGCCCGGATGGCTTTCACAAAGGTAAATAAAAGAGAAACTGAAAAACAAAAACAATAAATATTGAATCAGTAGTCTCTGGACAACAAAATTTATAGTTATGGGACTCCAGCCAAATAAAGACAACCTAACCTTCAAAAATTTCAGTCCATTCAAAGTAAATCGTTACATCAAAAGTTTTATGCCAAATAAGATTCCTGAAATTTGGGAGTTTAATCTTGGAAATTAAAACAGAAAAATATTTTTATAACCTCAAAAATATCACAAGTTATGAAAACATTCCCATCAAATTTTCTCTACATAGAGACCTTAATTACTGTAGAGGCTTCATAACCTGTGACGAGTTCACCTTCTGTAGTGAGGAAGAATTAGTAGAAGAGCTTAAAAAATATAATGTAATCAAAGCAAAAAGAATACACAAGTTTGAGAAAAATTCTAAAGTTCCAACAAATTCGTTTATATTAACTTCTGAATGTTCTGAATTGCCCGAAAGAATCACTTTAGACTTCCTAAATATCAAAGTCAAACCTTATATAATGCCTCTGCAGTGTTTTAAATACTACAATTTCCGTCATGGTATCTCAAATTGTAAGAGTAGTGTACAAGTGTGAGGCAAGTCCGTTCAGGAAAGACACGAAGGTAGCTGTGACAGCCACTGTAAACATCGTGGTGGTCCCCATCCCGCATGCCACTCTTCTTGTTCTACTTTTCAAAAAGAGAAACAAATAGAGGAATACCGAATTAACAATTAACAAATCACACATATAAAAGCGGAAAGATTGTTGTCTCCCTCAGTGAAAACTCATAATCACCCACAACCTCCCACTACTTATTCACAAGCAACCTCAGCTCTCCCCACCACTAATGTTATTTTGGAACAATTTACCTTACTTACTGAGCTAGTGAAAGATCTAAAAAATCAAGTCTCAGCATTAGACTCCAAAAATCAATAATACAGAAAACTTAAATAATACTAATAATGATATCTCAGCTTGCCACACTCCTGATAATAATACCAAAAATCAAATTAAACTTTCTCAACTAAATAAAATTTCTCAAAATCCAAAAATTAAAAATATCTCCCAAAATAAAGCCTCTCAGAAAAATTACACTACACCAGATTCTTCTTTTGAAGAGGACTTTTAGGTCGTCCTCTTTTTTTATGACTTTTTAGTCCTGACAAAAGAGGAAGACCATCTCTTTCCTGATTCTTTAAGTACTCAAAGTCTTACTGACCCCGTGATCTCAATATCTGATTATGTAAAACGATCGAAGCCTAAGGACCAAAGAACTAAAACAAAAATTAAAAAATGATAGTTTTCCTACTAGTTGTCTTACATTTTTCTCTAACATGACCTCCATCTTATGACAATTTATGTTTTTGTTTTTCTTATTTGTTATTTTGCTAAATATGTTTTCATTTATGCATACATTTACTTATATGAATTTACTTCTAACAATGAACTATAGATCTAGACATAATATAGATGTTTTCTTATGTATACACCTATTTGTAAGTATCTACTCACGATTTTATACTCACATTTCTCTATACTCAAGCGCGAGTACGTATATGTATATGAATTTATATGTTCTTTCATTCAAATGTATCACATCAATATCTCTCTCACTATATTAATAAGTCTCAATACGTATGCTAGTGTATATTTGTGTGTGTGTTTGTGTATGGTCTTTGTGACATATTTATGCAATTAGAAATTAATTTTCCTTTCTAACATGTTATCTTATCATGAAAATAGCACAATGGAACATTAATGGAATTATTTATAGAAAATAGGATTAGCAATTACTCATATACGACACTGATTGTGATTTACTGTGTTAGCTAGAAACCAGGCTTAAAGAAAATATAGATTTTTCTTTAAATAAATTTTCTGTCGTTAGAAAAGATTACTTAGGGACGAAAATTGCAAGCGGAGAGGTCTGTTTGTTAATAGCGAATTTCCTACCCTTCTCAATAATTTCTTTGAACACTGACCTTCAGGCAGTAGCAGTTACTGTCTATAAACCTTTAAATTTACTATATGCTCTCTTTATTTACCTCCCAATCAATCCTTTAGTGTGAAATAATTTGAGGATTTAATAAAACAACTACACGAACCTATCCTTCTCCTAGGTGACTTTAACAGTCATAACATTCTTTGGAACTCATCCGGCACCGACTTGAGAGGAAACTCATTGAATCTTTCATCGACAAGTCACAGCTGTGCATACTAAATGACTGTTCCCCGACACATTTTTGTTATACCACGGGAACGCAATCACACATTGACTTATCAATAGTAAGCCCTTCAGTCCTTTCAAAAATAAATTGGCAAACCAGTCAAGACCTCTACAGTACCGATCACAATCCTATACTCATCAGCTTTATAGATATACTCCTCGCCCACCTAGGTGGAATACTAAAATGACTGATTGGTCCCTTTATCAGGGTTTAGCCCAACTAACCCACATAGATCTTTCTAGATCTTTCAGATTGTAATATTGACAATATATATTCTAAAATCACAAATGCTCTGTTAACTGCAGGTGATCAAGCCATACCAAAGACCTGTGAAATAATAAAATCCAAGTCCCTTGGTGGAATAATGAATGCGAAAAAGTTGTCAAAAGGCGAAAAAGAGCATTAAGAAAATTTAAACGACATCCTTCTGATGAACACCTCGGGCAATATACTCACGCACGTTCCTTAGCCCGTAGGACTATTCTTAGCGCAAAAAAGGAAACCTGGAAGACCTTTGTATCTGCAATAAATTTTCACACTCCTGCCACTGAAATCTGGGATGTCATTAGGAAAATCTCAGGCCGATATAAACATTCTGCAATAACCAATATCAAATTCAATAACACTCTCATAACTGACACCGAAGAAATAGCCAATATACTTGGAGAACATCACGCATCAATCTCCGCATGTAGCAATTATTCACCAGAATTCCTGGATTTAAATGTGGAAGAGAACTCGAATTCTCTTGAAATAACGTATGATTCCTTAAATCCTATGAATTTCGAATTTAATTTACACGAATTTTCGGAAACACTCAAGTCGTGAAAAGATACATCACGAGGTCCAGACAATGTAATAATAAGCATGATTAAAAATCTCTCCCATGAAAATAAATTAGTCATCTTAAAATTTTTAAATAAAATCTTTACATCAGAAGCATTCCCGGAAATGTGGACAAAATCTATTGGCATACCAATCGCAAAAAAAAAGAAAAACCTTTAAACGAAATATCTAGTTACAGGATAATCTCTCTCACCTGTTCGCTATCTAAGCTACTTGAGAAAATGATAATAAAACGGGTGAAATGGTATAAAGAAAAGAAAAATCTATACCACCCATGGCAGAGTGGATTCAGAGCAGGTCGAGGCACACGCGACAAGAAAAATAAAGTAGTCGCAGTATTCATAGACATAAAGAACGCATTTGATTGTACATGGAGAAGGCTCATCCTTAAAAGGTATTCATTAATGGGAATTCGTGGAAATATTCTTCAGTTTTTAAAAAAATCTCTCTCCCACAGTTCCTTTAAAATCAAAATTGGTAACAGCCTGTGAAGAGAATAACTTCACAACGGCTTTGGATAGTGTTTTAGACAAAATTGCATATCCTGTTAGTGGTATGTTACTGGCAGATGACCTTTATGTCATTCATTCTTCTGGACGAAATTTAGAGGAAATCACTACTTCTCTGAAGTCCACCCTCGACAATATATCGCAATTCCTTATGGAACACGGATTTACAATTTCTAATACAAAAACAGTAGCCGTAACCTTTTCACGAAGAAAGGCAATGAATTCCCCACCCCTCTTCATTAGCAACAGGGAAATAATATACAAGGATACAACCACATACCTAGGTCTTAGATTCCCACCTTAACTGGGCTGCACACCTTAAGAAACTCAAAGCGAAATGCCTAAAGTCCTCTAATATATTGAAGATGATCTCAAATACATCATGGGGCGATGAACGTTCATGCATGCTTCTCCTTTATAGGAGCTTGATAAGGTCTAAATTGCCCTACGGTTGCATTGCTTACGGCTCAGCTTCACCTAGAACACTTTCCATGCTAGAAAGCATTCACCACGGCGGAATACGCTTATCACTGGGTGCTTTTAGAAGTAGTCCGGTGCTTAGCCTACGGCAGAATCTAGAGAACCGCCACTCGAGTACCGTAAGGACCAACTCCTTCTCAGATATTATTACTCTATCTTAGCGTCACCCACGCATCCCCTAATGCCAAGTCTAACAGTATCAGAAATTCGCCTACTTCGAATTGGTTCATCATCTTTTATAAGGACAGCTCATGACCTCATTAGAAAATATGACATACAAATTCCACAGATTATTCCTCAGTAAGTCTCTCCAAAACAACCTTGGACTCTCAAGCCTCTACATATTAACCTAACTCTCACCAAGTACCTCCTGGATCTCCTATCCATACATCCGCTAATGTAGAGGGAATTTAATGAGATATCTAGCTAGTCCTTGTGGTGTAACGGTCAGCATACCGGCCCGGATAGCAGGAGATCCAGGTTCGATTCCTGGCGAGGACAGATAGATTTTTTTATTCTGTTCCCTCTCATGAATTGTTTATGATTATCAAAAAACATTTCTGTATTTACCGACTCTTTATCTGCTCTTTTAGCTTTACAAAGCCCTTTCACCAACCAACATCTCACAATAGGCACTCTAATTGCAATAGATCACCTCAACGGGAAAGGTTGCAAAGTGACACTTAAATGGATACCTAGTCACCACGGAATTTCAGGCAATGAAAATGCGGACGTACTAGCAAAGAAAGCGATACAAAATGGTGAGATGTACTCAATGGTGAGATGTAAAAGCGCTAGTTAAAAAATTAGTACTTAATAAATGGGAAAATATATGGTGGTCAACCAGAGACAAGTTATGCGAGATAAAATCTACTCCGAGAGTATGGTCCAGTTCCATGACATCTGACCGTAAGAGAGAAGTGGTATTAGCCAGACTAAGAATAGGACTCATGGCTATATAATGGCAAAGAATAACCCACCCATTTGTGAGGTCTGTGGACAACTTTTTACCATCAAACATACTTGTACAGAGTGCCTAAAATATAAATAAATAAATAAAAAATATAACTTAAATGGGACTCAAGACGAAATTCTATTGGATCACGATAAACTCATTGACTCTGTAAGGAACTTTCTGAAAGAGGGCAGGCTATTAAATCTTATCTAGATCCATTTTTATTATGCTTCTTTTCCATTCTCTCTCGATTTTTTTTCATATAAATTTCATAGTTTCCTAGTAGAAAGAAATTACTATGTACATCCACATAATAACTATTCGTATTAACAATACATTACACCTCACCATGATTAAGACATGGTTCTTCTTGAAAATATCTTCCCAGTTCTAATAATATCTCCTTGGCGTTAATGAACAAAAATTGATACGCCATAAAAAAAAATATATAAAAAAACTATAGAGGTCCACAGTGGGCCATATCTTCTGAGTTTAGAAAATTTTAGAACACTCTTACAAGTACAAAGTTGGCTTCATAATATTTGTATCCATTATAAACAGTCAAATGTCTTCATTAATTCATTACTGTTATTCATTAAAACATAAAAGCAATGCTGAAATTAGGGATCCATAGAATAATGGTGATACTGACTCAGATGATACTTACTGCAAAGTGATATGGCAAGGAATACTTTGGGATGATTTTGCGCATAAAAACGGATTAAAACAAGGTGATACTCTCTTAAACCTTGTTCTTGAACCCACAGTACGTGAATTTTGAACTAATCTAATTTGTTTTGTTTACAATAGGTTAATGCATCATGATACTGCTGAGATAACTAAGCTAAGATAGGAAATGGTCTGTTCGTGAAGAAGCGTTTGTAGTTTTTTAAAAGGCTGAAACGACCTCTAGGGATCCCTCTAAGCTATAGGAAGAAGGGATACATGAAAAAGTCTAGAAACTCGAGTTTCGTGACTCCCAATTTTTCATGAATTCCAATTCATCATTAGAAACCAGGTGCTTTGGGTGGTAAAAAAAGTGTAATTGTTGGAACTATCGTTATCGACCAAAGTAAAATATTACTTAGGAAAACGACAAGATTCTAAATAAACGGGGGAAAAAAAGTACTCGGAAGACTATTCGGGCCAGTATGTGAGTAAGAACTTGAGAATACTTAGAAATGCAGACCTAAAAAAAAATGTTTAGCGAGTCGCTTTGTTGGGAGGAATCAACGCAGGTGGCAGGGAGAATGCAATAAGGGAGACCCCCAAAGAATTTGTTTCAAGATAAGCCCGGGAGATTTAGACGAATAAGAAGTCCACACAAGGGATAGCTGCTGCAAGATAGATGTTCCAGAAAAGGCGCACATCATTATGGAGCAGAGGTCGGTAACGCGGCGCCACAACTATTGCCTTAAACTATTGTTAATTTAGACAAGAAATTCCTTAAATTTTACAATTCCTAGAATCTACTGTACTTCAAAGGTGACGTGCTTACGCGTTGAACTGACGGAGCAACAAGACAAACCTGTCTAGGAGGGGGGGATGCGCTTGAAATGAACTGAGCAATAATACCTGTAGCACAGAGTACGCAATAAGAAGAGGGCGCACACCCATACATTGAAATAAGCTTAAGAAACGTCAGCCTTGGCTAAGGTATAATAGGCCACATAGTGAGTATCATACAGTAGACTTAGAGGGTTTGTCACGAGTTTATGTCATCCCTATTATGGACTCATCGAAAAGAAAACGTACTTATATGCCGAGTGAGAAAAATAACAACGAATACAACGGAAAATTTGAAAGCAAAATTATCAAATGCACATGAGACCTGTGAATTTTTTTCAATGCAACTGGATGAATCAACTGATGCAGTCCATACAGCACAATTGGCAATATCCGTTAAAATGGTGTTTGATGACTTCTCTACAAAAGAAAGATTTTTTGAAAATTCTTCCGTTAACGTGCTGTTGGTACGTGCTGTTTGGAATTGAAAATAAGTTATGGTGAAGTTCTTGAACGCTTCATTAACCTTTTACCTCAAGTAAAAGAATTTGTTGCTTCGAGAAACGACGTTTACGAAGAATTGGAAAATAAAAATTGATTGTTGGATCTTGGATTTTCAGTAGATATGACGATGAAGTTTAATGAATTAAATTTAAAACTGCAGGGAGAGTTTTAAATATTCCCACGTTGCTGATATGAATAGCGCAGTTAATTTTTTCAAATGTAATTTGGAATTGTTAAAAGCGCATTTGTTGAAAAATTCCTTGTCTCACTTTCAAAATGTCAAACGAATAATTGAAAATTTTAAATATTGAGTGTTGATGAATTTGACACTACATCGTGCATAAAAACCATTGATATGTTAATAATCGAATTTTCGTCAAGATTTTCTACCGTTAGAACAAGTAATTCAAATTTTCGTCAATTCATTCAATGATCATGAACCCGATTTACCTTCCAAAATTTCAAATTATTTCTTTGTTACTAACATGACTTAGAAATAGAAATAATTAATTGGTAAAATGATATTGTTTTAAAATCACATTATGTTGATAAATTAACTTGGAAATTAGTTACTGAGGAGAAAATGCACTCTTTTCCTATTTTGAGAAAATGCACTCTAAAAATGGACTCTTCATACTGTGGAACTAACTATAATTGGAAAGCCCTTTTATCAAATACGACATATTTTGTTATATTATATTATACACAAAAATTAGATATTATGACATTATATTTTATATATATA
>KZ808148.1:144238-167534 GCA_000696205.2 Oncopeltus fasciatus | reverse complement strand
TGTGTGTGTGTGTGTGTGTGTGTGTGTGTGTGTGTGTGTGTGTGTGTGCAGAGATGTATAATTAAAGTACAAGTACTAAGCACTCAAGAGTGAGTGAAGATTTGAAACGAGTCCAAGAGCTTCTGTTTTTCTATCTTTGTAAGGCCTATTTGACGAAGAGAGAACTTTAGTCTTGACTAGTCTACAGAAGAAAATAATAATAGGCTTTCAACAAATTTAGACAAATAATACAAGATTACCGATATGTTCTTGTCCAGAATGCTATTTTATTCCGAATTTAAGCACTCGAAATTGAGCTTAAGAACTTAAATTCTCTTTTTTAACCAAATAAGTGATGTCACTGGCATCATGGGGTCTGAAATGGCGCAAAATGAATAACTTCTATAGAGAATCAGGCAGTTAAACATCATCGACTGAGAAAATGACGATGGGCGGAACTGATTCTCATAAAGCCGAGGTAAGATATTAGACTGGAAAACATGAGGACACTGAAAGTACGCGGAGGAGTAGAAGAACAAGGAAGACTTGGAGTATCTGGCAGAAAAGAGATTCTGCGGAATGGGACTCAAACAAGGATGGAATCAAAGCTGCAGACGATGGATGCTAACCTATAGTTTCGGCTATACGTTCCTTTGAAGATCACAGTACTCTACATTCACTATAAAAAAAAGAATGATTGTAAAATAAAAGTTATGGGTTATACTATAGTCGAAGTGTGTTTTTTTTTTATAATATGTATAATTTTGTTGTAAATATTTTTTCATTTAAAATAATAGAGCGAGAATATTTTTCTGGGCTATGATTGAGCTTGACTCAGAGACAAATAACCTAAGTCAAATAAGTCAACAACTACTCAGGTTTTATAGGCGCACTCTTTATTATCTTATTAAAATCTATGATAAATCAACTGGTTCATTCTATACACAAAACGATTACTCACCTATCAAATTTGTTTCTCTTTATATTATAAAAAAGTATAATATACTTATAAGCCATATTCAAATAGCTCATAATTCAGAAATGTAATTTTCTCATTTATAGACTCCCTCTTCTGTTTAAATTAATACAAGTAAATCTTAAATAAATAACAAATTGAACGGAAATACTTTATATGAGCACTTACCATACTTACCTGCGAACGGTAGATAAAAGTTATCCGCTACCCGTTAGAGATTATTGCTAGAATATTCTTCTTTATGTATCGTAAACTCCTTGTGTAGAACAGGCTATAACCTAAGCATATGAGAAGAGGCTGAAAACACCCAAGAAACATCCAATAATTTCATATTTTTTATATGATAAGTCAATTTGTATATCGCGCATAACCTTATAGCGGACTCATGCTTGATCTTGCGAAACTAATATATTAGAATATACATTGATATTTTTAACTGCGATCTATTGAAAGGACCCTCAGTAAATTGCAATATTGAACTCAATTTCAATGTAGTCATTCGAATACAATAGGTATAAAATCAGACACAAATTAACTGCCAAAATATTTTTAATGTAATTTCCCGGAAGAACTCAATTGCAGGATACATATAGAATGCAGGAAATTCTCTTTGAAATTCAGGAGGAAGTGGAAGGGTTCAGTATATATGGTATACAAGTGTATATGTATATGGTGGAAAGATAATCTCTCATACATATCAGGATTACTCGTTTACATAATAACCATGAGCTGAGAAATCCTATATAATCTAATATTCTTCTTGGATATTTATGTGGAATCGAATTTTTTAATAATCCTAAAAATATTAATTTAACAAATATGTAACTAACAATATTCATGCTGAAATACTCCAAATATTTCTTCTAATTGTTTTCTATTAATAAACCTCAAATTACAATATTTCAACTAATTTTAAAATTTCATTTATAATTTAATGCTGCTTTACTGCCCTTCACTCTCCATTTTAGTAATCTAGAAGGAAGACGAGAGGGATATGTTAGGAGTAGAGGTACATTGAGAGATTTATGCCCCGCTATTCGGAACATACATAGGACTAAACATCCTTACAAGACATATAGGAAATCACAAGCACTCTCCGTAGACAAAGAGGTGAGATATGTAAAGCCATGACCAGGTCATCGTAATCTATAACCTCCCACATGAACACGGAGATAGGGATAAAACGGTAGCGGAGTGTCCTCATGCTCTCAGAGGGCCAAGGTGCGTTTTCCATCTGGATTCTACTGCAATACTCAGTCTGCCCCCTCCCCTCTCTTCCTTAACTCCCCTCCCGAAATAGCAAAAATTTCAAATGATTAAAAAAAAACTAAAATTTAATGGTATTAAACTATTTGCTTAAAAGTCTATGCTTAAACTATAGTATACTACCTATAATAATATTCCTTACCGTAGGAAGGAACAAAGACGTTGTTAAATCTTTATTAAGATATAAATATTTTATTTTGTTGTGGTTTTTTATCCCACGTAAATTTTCAAATTTTTTAAATAATTAATGAGAGGGAACAGAAAATAAAAAAACATCTGTCCTCGCCAGGAATCGAACCTGGACCTCCTGCTATCCGGGCTGGAATGCTAATTAATCCATTACACCACAAGGACTAGCCAGTTATCTCATTCAATGTAATAATGTAGAGGGAGTTGAATGAGACAACTGGCTAGTCCTTGTGGTGTAATGGATTAATTAGCATTCCAGCCCGGATAGCAGGAGGTCCAGGTTCGATTCCTGGCGAGGACAGATAGTTTGTCCTTGTGGTGTAATGGATTAATTAGCATTCCAGCCCGGATAGCAGGAGGTCCAGGTTCGATTCCTGGCGAGGACAGATAGTTTTTTATTTTCTGTTCCCTCTCATTAATTATTTAAAAAATTTTATTAAGATAGTTGGAGGTTCGTTGGCAGTCGAGTATTATGCCATAGAAATTAGTCAGGGTTTCGGCCAGGATCAGATAAACAAAATACTCCAAAACTGTTGGGTAATTATTTCATTATTGTCCCTCAGTTTGGTTCTGCACTTTGAGATGTGACCATAAACCTCCTTCGGAGATCTCTCACTATCATCTCTATCGCCCTGATGGTAACTTACAAGTTAAGTCGAAACGTCGGCAATAATAAAATAATTACCCAATAATTTTGGAGTATTATATTTTTCTGATCCTGGCCGAAACCCTGACTAATGTTTCCAGCATAATCTTTACCAACCTTAGCATAAACTTAACTCTGATATCACGAAGCAAAACTATATTCCTTGAACTCATTGTGCTCATTGTATGACTCAACGATCATGTAAATCCATTAGAGGTGTAGCAAAACGCAATACTGAGGCTTGATAAAATCTCAAAAGCCTCCCTATAAAGAGTTGTCTTTTTCAAAATTCTAAATTCGCAGAACGCTTCCAACGTCATAGACTCTGTCCTCAGAGCGCTGCTCTAAAAATAAATTAATATTAATTTGTAGCATAACATAAATACTTTATTTTGTTTTAAAATATTCACAGCCAACTTCGCCCTCTACATATCACCTAACATCAATTGCTTAAACAATTTCTAGTGACACTACAAAAGAAACCAATCAAGCCGTTTTACTTCCTGCACTTAAGTTTTACGATAAAGTTTCTAAACATTATAATTTTCTTTCTCACTTTTCACGCCACTTGATCGGGAATAGAGAAATAGAAGTTGAAGTGACTCCTCAGTCAGAGAGAGAGGTCAGAAGAGCTTTAATCTCCGAAATGCCATTCCTTCCACAGTATCTACCTTTTAACTCTAAGAGATTGAAAATTTCAGTAATGCTCTTTTTATCAGTCAGCCATGAGACAGTGTATCGCATTGTCTACAGTGGGTATTCCTGAGAACAAATTTTTCAAGCTAACATTTAATTTCGTTAATTAAAGTTAATTAACTTTAAACCGCAGGTGAGGCTTTTTAGCCTGTTGCTTTTCAATAAAGTGAAATTATATGAAATTTGTGAAATAAGCAATGTTATAAATTTAATACTAATAAATTGTAAATAAAATGTATTTTCTCTCCCAAAATCATATATATTTAACACGATTAAATGCAAGGGAATAGAATAAAAAATCTAACTGCCCCAGCCAGGGCTCGAACCTGGATCTCCTGCTATCCGGGCCGGCGCGTAATACATTTATGCCACCGAAACAGCATGATGAGTTATTAAATTCCCAGCACTTGTGTTGGGAATGTTTAAAATTTACGTAGGATAAAATACCAAAATTTAAAACAAATCATATATATTTAAGTGTTCCCCTTTAAAATAGCAGTCAAATATGCAAATGTTAGCTATTTGCACATAAACTTGTCTTCAGTACTGTATAAATTAATATGTTTTGTAATTTCCGTGAATTTGAGAGTGGTTTTAGTGGTCACCTTCTCTCCTCATGGGACTTTCATTAATGTCATTTATTTTTTTTTCTATTCATTGTAATCAAATTATAAAATGTTTTTTATTTATCTTTAACAGAATTTAATATTTAAATAAAGGTTATTAAAAAATAAAAATCCTTGGCCCTTTTTTTGGTATCCCTTTATTTAAATGACCTATACATTCGTTTCACATAAGTATTTATTAAACTGAAGGTTATTATAGAGCATAACCGTCAGCCATATTTTCTAACATCGCTTTTGAAGAAACCAAAATTTCTGCCTGTGTAACTATAGCTCATAATAAAGATAAAAACTAACTATAAAAATATGTAGTTCTTTGACGTCATAAGATTTACAAAATCTTAAACACATAACTCTATAGAAAATCCAAAAGCCATTCCTGGTATAACTACTTTTACGTACAATACATTTTGCACTTAAATAACAAATGAAAGAATTTAAGTTCGGCTCTCGAAATCCTGGCGTGTTCAAATCGCGCCCAAGGCAGGCTTTTATAGATAACTAAAAGCTTTCTATAAGCCATGGATGTTAAGAATAGGATAGCAACCCGTAGATTTTTTTTTTTTTTTTATAGGGACCCCTAGTGGTAGTAAGGGTGGATAATTATTAATAAAAAAAAAGATAGAATCTATTAATAGTTCAACTGAATCAAATATTATGTAACATAAATATACTTAAAAGATATCAGCGAAAAAATATTAAATGCATTTGGCACAGTACATTGTAGAATCGAAGCAAATTTGAAGTATTATTATTTATAAAATCACATAATCTGATCAAAATAAATGTGTAAAAGTTCCATTCGAAAAATTGCGGAAAAAAAAAGAAAGTAAGATGTCTCTCTGTCACGCGCCTATGTGTGGCTAATAAACTGACGAATTAATACGATCACTTCGCGTGTTTACTGTTTTCTTGACCTTCGATTTTTTTTTCTTTGCTTCTCATTACTTACATCTTATATATATCACAAAAAATTTCATTCATATTAAAAGTCAGCTTGAAAAACGTAACNGCAGTGTAAATACTGTAAGTGGAGGAAAAACACACCGTCGCAAAGGTGTGTGAATAGGTATTTAAAAATAAAAAAATTATCAATTCTCCATCAATACCATGTAGGAGAAGCGAAAATTGTAATCCGAAATTATATATTATATACATACACAAAATCATAAATGTCAGTATATGTGTGAGTGTGTATTCAACTGAATTTATAAACTCAAGAGAACTTTAGCCAACACATGTGGCATTCATGCGCGCAAGGCTTGAACCTAGAGATCTGTTCCTGATAAGAAACACGAACACTCTTACACATAATCACGTAGTTTTTCTAGTAGAAGCTGATCGGTCTTGCACGCCCCCCCCCCCCCCAGTAGGTTTCTACTTCCTTAGATGAATTTACTACAGTAGACTGACGGATCTAATTAATCTATAGGGCTAAGGAGAACTACTTCCACTGCTGCACAACCCCGCTTCTATTGTTCACCTTGGGACAGAACTTTTAACTAATCTCTCTCTACTAATCTTATTATCGATATATACCGATTGTTTTTTTAGGTCAAGATAGGATGTGTTCCTTAATAGCGGTAATACGATATTAGAGAGTAATGATTTATAAAATCATACAAGTAAATTATCTAGAGCATTATTGATAATTGGAAAAACACAGGAAAATTAGTTTACTTTCAAATTTCAAAGAATTTTGTCTTGTGGGTAGTTAGTAAAAAAAAACAATATTTAACATTTGCTTAATATGATATGTTCATAAAAAAATAATAAAGGTCATAATATAAAAATTTTATTCTGGTAAAACATGCTCAGGATCTTTTTAAGGACTGACTCATCATCCCTATTTCTCTTTTACAACTTATGACAATTTGCACTAATTATATATATTTTATGTCATTGAAGTAAAATTACTTAGGTTAATTCGGAAAAACCTTTTCTTTTTTTTTTCATGTTAAGATATCAGTGCAGAAGTTATTTAAGAAGTTAAAAGAAGTGGATTCTTCGCGCTTAAAAGAGCTAATCGATCAGCGCTTCAATAAACATAACTTGTTACTTATATGTACATAGAGTCAGGTATATAACTTCCACATATAATGGCACATGTAAAGTCGCATACCCTGAAAGGAGATATCCCGAGAACTTCTTTCGTCACTCGTTACTGTGTCTTTCAGAGTAAGGTTGGAAGTTTATCACCAAACTTTATCCACCACTCCCATTGCTCCCTACTCCTACTGGGTTCTGACACGTCGACGAGGTCTATGTCCCTTCTCTACCAAGAAATGTACTCAAGGCTAAAATAATAATAATAACTATAATTATAACGCCCTTGGTAAATGCCTGAAGATAATTTGTCTCTAATAAACATAAAAAACTTTCATTCTATGCAGCACTGATGACGAACTCATAACTGAAAGAGGAACTTGTGTACATAAAATTTCCTCTTTCTAGTCATCCTGTGCGTTTCTGGATCTCCCTAAATACATCTCTTGACTTGAATCTTGATAATTGCGTCTCCTGGAGCTGTAAATTACGGACTAGCAACCGACATGATCTTGTCCAAACACAAATTTCGTACAACGATGAAAAACGAAGGCACGATATTTTTCTTTTCTTTTTTTAAACAAGATATAGAATAAACACCATAGAAGTAGTGATCTTAATCGTCTCAAACCTAATTTAGCTATGCGATCTGCTTCCATGAATTCAAGAGAAATTTAGCATTCCTAAAATAAATATACAGACTCTAAATTTAATCAATACAGTATTCCTAATAATTCAGTATCCTCAGTAGTTAATTATTCATTCGGCAAGGAACATGTGTAATGTCGATTAATGCTTCCATCTTGTGATTTAATTAATATATGCATTACCAACAGGTTCCTCTATAGTCAGTGGGAGTTAGAGTACATAATGAATCCTCCCGTCAACAATAGTGGGAAATCCGAAGGAATAATGTATGGACTTAAGAGCTGAGCTGTCAATACTCCGAGAAATATGCATATGAGTTATTTCTATTGCTCAGCATACCAGAATGTGATAGTGATGAATGTGGTAGCTGATCATGTGATATTTTACATAGCTTTATATATTTCAATAGGCAAGAATACACGTGATGTGTGAATTGAAAAAATAGATTTTCTATCAATTTTCAAGCTGCTACCAATTGGCAATAAAATAAGCATCGATCGTTTCATAAGACATATCTTTTTTGTATATTGGCAGATTTCCTATCTCAATTTTTATTTGTAAGGAAATCAAGCAATTTGTGTACGAATGAATAATTTCTGCAGTTCTTCACTGATATTACATTGGAAAAGCAGAAAATATAATATGCTATGTTCAAAATTATATGTACATATTCTTCTTTACGCGCTCTAGCGTCCACAGTATTTAAAATAAATAAAACAAATTTGGTATTTTAGCCTTTATCAGTAAACTGTTATTGGCTTTCTCATGAGTTATTTATTGGCTGAAATCGGTTTAGAGAGAAAGGAAGGAGGTTAGAAAAATCAAAATTCAAAATTCTCGTTTTTATTATCATTAAGGTATTAAGGAATAACTTTTTAAACATGATAGGTGGATATCTAATTTTCTAACATGTATATTTTATTAGATTTTCAGATAAAAATCTTATTAATATTTTAAAATGTGATTTGTGAGGGTTTGTGACCCTCCAAAATAAAATATATAAACTGTACTAATTATTGTTTTTATTTTATTATTATTTTAAGGTTGGATCGATTAAACTTTAAATCTTTTAAATTCGTTTTTGGCTGAAGTCCGATGAGGGGACAAGGTGCTCTCGAACATTCTATTCTGGCAGCTGCTACCATTCTAAGAGAGGGAACTAGTGCCTTACCAGCGTCGATTCCGAAGAAGCAGATCAAAAACAGACCAAATATGTCTGTTATGTCTAAGGAGAACTGGAGAGAGGACGCGAAATCCGCTTCACAACCCACCACCTGTTCGTGTATTTCAGGGCAGCCTAAGACAGAATAAACAGGACAATCCTTTATGAAGTCTTTAGGCAGTCGGCCAAACAACTGGAACCATAATTAATAAGTCTGTACAAACTCCCGGCATATGTAATTGGGTTCTCACCTCAGGCGGTTGGGGATGCCTTCCTCCCCCTGCTAGAGGAGGTAAGAAGGTCTCATAATAAGTCTGTACAAACTCCCGGCATATGTAATTGGGTTCTCACCTCAGGCGGTTGGGGATGCCTTCCTCACCCTGCTAGAGGAGGTAAGAAGGTCTCATAATAAGTATGTACAAACTCCCGGCATATGTAATTGGGTTCTCACCTCAGGCGGTTGGGGATGCCTTCCTCTTCCTGCTAGAGGAGGTAAGAAGGCTCGGTCTCAGGGTGAAGGAACTTGATGAGCTCTTTGAAAACCATTAAATGCAATTAGGATGGAGTATCCCAACGAGTCCCTAAAGGATGGAGAAACTAACATCGTCCATCTTATGCGGAACGCCTTTCCCTCGCATATCGACGTCATATAAGCATATAAACGAGCTGAAAAGCATTCCCGACCGAAAACAATTAGTGACCCAGGTTATGTAGTTAAAAGCAGTAACACAATTGATGCTGGGTCATGTTCTAGAACCTGATGATCAGTTGGAATCACCGTAGATCCACTTTACCATGACGATAAAACCAGATACCATCTCTACTGGGATTATTTCTTCAACCACCTGAAGAGGAAGACTCTTTGTTATCTACAGTATCGGCTACCGCATGTGAGCACACCAAGTACTTGTGGCTAGCATAGACGAATATGTTGTTCTAGCAAGGTACTGACTATAGCTCGGTTTTACGGATGCAGTGGAAGTTCTGGACATCTTTACTGCGCAAAAGACATCACCGCACGAGTGCATTTACTTAAGGACACTGTAATTCCTGAATTACGCCACGTGATTGCTCAAAGAACGATGGTTAAGAGTGTACCCGAGGAGCAATGTAAGCTGATGGAACTCATAAATCATGAAAAGCAATCCCTTACTCGGGACGTACGCGTAGCAAGAACAAATATAAAGATAAGAACTAGAGATAAGAGCTGGTGAACGTGAAAGAAGTGTATGTGTGTGCCAATATTTAGATATATGTATGTAATTTTAATAGGAAGAATAACACCACTGCTGATGCAGCTTATTAGAAAGAATTTTTTTATTGAAAATTTTAAAGAAATTCTTCATTANATATTAATATACTCACAAACTAGCTTTCGATGACAATCAAACCGTTGGTTGAATTTAGTCAGCATAATAGGAAATACTATAGAATATAATAGGTTTAAAATATAATTTACTAAAATGTATGCTCTATAATAGTTTTACGAGAATTTAATTTTAATAAAAATATTTAAAATTGTAACTTTTAGTCAGGAGAACATTCATTATAATAATCTAAAACTGTTATTTATTCTTTCTACTGCAAACATTAAATGAATTCCTTTTTGCTGAAATCGGGTGGTTCTAGGAAGACCCTGTAGAATAACCGAAAATATCTTTGCGGTTTGACAAAAATTGTAAATAACTCAGAAAATTCGAAAAGTTTTCCAGCATTTATGTTCTTTTTTTACACAAAATAAAAATACTTAAGAACGTAGCAATGAATTCTGAACAAGTCCTCGAACTGCTCCAAGTGCTAGACTTTGCGTACATACCTCATTGCCTTGTCCAGCATTTATGATCAAATCAATGATTAACTCTCATC
This sequence comes from Oncopeltus fasciatus, assembly GCA_000696205.2. NCBI lineage: Eukaryota > Metazoa > Arthropoda > Insecta > Hemiptera > Lygaeidae > Oncopeltus > Oncopeltus fasciatus. The sequence continues at coordinate 157,437 of KZ808148.1, read as the reverse complement.
TATGTCCATCTTCAATGAACATGGAAGAAATCTCTGCTCCTTCACGAAGCCCTTCATCTTCGGTAAAGACGTAGAAGCTGGAATGTACCCTCGGCAGCGGAAACTCCCTTGGAAGGGGGAAAAGAAGAGTGATGACATATTCTTGAGGAGAGGACTCAGAAGGACACTATTGGATTCCTGCCGGTTGCGGGAGTAGGGTGTTGGGATAATGGGACTCGTGTTTCTGACATGACAGGGCTCCAAGGGAGAGGCAGGCCCCATGTGCCTGTCAATGTTATCTTCCCAGCTACACCTCCCAGTCACTTCCTCTACTTCTTTACTGTAGATTTTCTACAATTAAACCTTACATTCCGAGGGGACTCCATATTTCGCGCAGATTTCGCTAATGGAAATCCAGCTTTTCGACTTCCACTTATGAAGGATTTCTTCAATTTTAGGGTGTAGAGGGTAAAAAATATATACTCGATGGAAAAATAAATATCTCCATAATGATAAAAAATGAAATAAAAATAGCTTGAGAGAAACTGATAATAATAATAAATAAAAAGTCCACTACCGAATATGAAATAATAAATAAATGAACTCAGTCCTCGCAATAAGTTAAAATTGCCCACTATATTGTTTACAAATCACCAAACATCAGTCCAACCTGGTTAGGTTATATTGAGTATTTTAGAGTGTACTAAAAATGAAAATTTAATATTTAATTATTTAACTTCTTCAGAATAAAAACACTCACCTTTATAACCATTTTAGGGTATAATTTTCTTGTGGTGTTGTGGTGCTGTGGTTTATGAACCGTATGACGGAATCTTAAGCAAGAGAAGTGGTATTTAGTAGAAGACAATAAAAACAATTTTTTTTTTTAAATCTCAGAAATCGGTTAAAAAATGTTTATATATGATATATGAAATGTTTAAAATAATACTAAAATGAAATATAAAATTTAATGGAGGTAAAGTAAACGCGTGTGCGTGCGTGCGTGAGTGTGTGTGTGTGTGTGTTGTAAGTTTAAACTTTTTATCTTGTAACACTTGGCAATCTAATCTTGTCGATGTATTCATATTCATGCTTCTCGATTCTAACAACGAAATTTGTTGTCTTTTGACATATAGAAATATTTATTGCTATCTTCTTAAATAGTCATTTATTAACAACTAAATATTAATACAAAATACAGGAAGCAGCATTCGAAATTACATTCTTAAATATCGTTCTTAATATGATTTTGTTATGTTTTTTTTTTGTTCATAACACTAAACTTTTTCGTAAAAATGATTATTACGTTATTATAATAATAAATTTATATCTTCTTCTTAAACACTTCCCTCTTTATCATAAAATTTCAGGCAAAATAAATTTGTTCAACGTTTTACAACAGAAAGTCTACAGATGGTCTCTATGTTTAAAGTTATACTATTAAATATTTTCCTTGATGCGTTTTCGTAAAAATGTTATGGAACAGGAATTTTCGAAAATTACATTTTATATCCATTAGGTTCTAAATATTCATTCGTAACTCTAATAATAGCTAATATTGACGATATTTCAATTTTATTTGTCTTCAACTCCCCCTTCCAATCGACCGATTTCAGCTTTTAAATAAGTCATGCAACGGCTGAAAAAAAGCAGCTGGGATACCGAGTTAAATTTATTTATTTTAAAATTTTAGATAGGTTGATACAATTTTGAAGGGAACATATTTTCAACTCATTCGAAGTTTTGTAAAATTTCAAAAATTCGTGTCGTGATACCAAAGAATGAATAGCTTGATTTTCTAATGAGAAATTTGGTAATAACTTATTGAAGAACACTTAAATACTTACAATTATTAGTGTCATATAATCTAATCTCCACGAATGATTTATTATTTTTAATGCACTGTAATCTTATGGAGAATATAGAGGATTAATAAATAACTCGAATAAAACAAATATTGCTCTTTGTAAATCAAGAAAAGTAAAATAAAGGTTTAATATCCTTAGAGCAGACCGAAATTGCCATATTATGTTTACATTGAAAATAAAATATAAGAGTTGATCTTTCACTAAAAAAGGTGAGGAAAAATAGATATTATTGCTTAAAAGGGGGATACTCGGAAATATAATGGCTGACCAACGGCACCAAATAAAGTATATTTACCATACAACTTACTTTGCAATGATTGTATTTATTTTTAATGTGATATTTATTTTAACACAATTTAATGTTGATGGATTTATTACAAACGATAACTAATTTAATTTATTAAAGTTGAGTCAGCGTTCATTCTGATAATTACAAGTATAAATATATGGAAATCCTAGGACTTTTAAATATGTACAATGCTAATACCATTTTACAATTTAACTCAATGTTCAATAACGAAATTGTCACAGTAGCAATTAGATAATTAGCTAGATGTTTTAAGTTAGAATATATTAATACGGCTTCTCATAGATTACGTTAGATAATTAAAACAGCAAATTATTTAAAAACCATTAACGGCTCTGTGATATAAAGGAAACAAACAATAGAATGCGCAGGCCTTACAAACTAATGGGAAATTCGTAAACTCACTGAAAGACAAAATGCCAAAAATATGGTTCTTAGGACCTCAAGATAAAAGGATTTAATAAAACATAATATATATATATANGAATCCATATATATATATAGACAACTTACGGACTCGACAAGGTTGAAAAGTTCATTTTTTCCGAGCTTTCCTACATCTTCTACTGGCTTCTCCAGCCATTACAGAAAGTAGAAGTTTCTCAACAAAAAATTGCCTTTCCGACATGCACAAGTTCGGAAGAAATATTAATAAATATTTCTAGAGACTGTAGAAGCCTATAGAGTAATTATATAGATTTGTTACTCTATAGATTTCAGATAAAAAAGAAATAAAATCTCCTTTAGTATTTTGTGGGGTTGAGGTGGGGTAGATTGGGAAAGCTACATAGGGAGTGATGTTTCTGACGTAATGGGAGCGAGGGGGTGTGATGTCCATGGCTCATTGAGGATGCAGTGACCGTGCGTGCGCTACTCTGTCCAGGCCTTGACCAGCTGTCCCAGCCTTCGACAACCATTGCGAGGATCTCTCTTCTTCCAGTACATCTCTCTTCTTTCTCAAATATACTGCTAGCTTACCTTATAATATATGCTTAAAGGAATTTTTTATATAAATCACCCCTTAACTTAATCATTACTTATATTAATTTCACGTAATATGATTATACATTGAATTGCCGAAATTTTCACGTTTTATTTTAAATTTGCCAAAGCTTTGCGAGATCTAAGAGATCAATTGTGTGTTAGGTACTCTCATACACGCATTCGGATACTCTACGCGATTGGGTAGTTTTTCCATGAGTAGGGTCCCCGATCCCCGCTAACACCTCTGATTTTCAGTAGGGGTTCACTCCTTTACCATTAGAGGAGCTGTACTCTCCCCTTGCTTCCTTTATTCACGAAAAATATATAATTTTTCTTCTTAACAAGGATTGCACATATGTTGAGAATTTATAAAATACTACTATGCCCACACACAATAATAATAATAATGTAATAGCAAAAACAACCTTAAAACGTTTAGATTTGATGAAAACCCGAATTTATAATTTTTTTTTTATGAATACAACAGTTAATTATAGTAAAGGAAAAAAAAATATTGGATATACAATTTTCAATTCTTAAAAGAATTTGAATTTGAATAACAATTAAAAGTTGTGAATAAAATCCCAGTGACAGTGGGATTGCCATAAGATTTGGGGTCTGCACTAGCACAGTTCCTCGTCTAAAAATGAGACACTTTTGTCCAGGGTTGAGGTTGAGAAAGATAAGGAAAGCCAGTTGAGGGCATGGACGGTCGGTTAACTTTCAGCAAGACACGGTGAAGGAGCAATTTTTGTACGGGGGTTGGGCTTAGCTGGATTTCGGCCAAATACAGACCTCTCTATCTTGTTTGCGCCCGCAGGGGGTGAACCTCAGCCAAACCCATATTTCTTTGGGGACCTCCTTCTCTCGCTTTTCAATGGGATATATGTATTTTCCTATCTTCCTTGGGGGAGGGTGTTCCTTCCTTCCCAGCGACAATATAAAGAGGTATCATTAAGCCGGAAGGAGAATGGAAATGATTCAGGCATTACAAAATATGTCTTTCTAAATCGAATGCATACTTATAAACGAACGAGTTCGTCTTTAACCGTTCAAAGTATTCCTTTTTATATGTTTCTCTTCATGTTTTACATATTTATGTAATGTTACCTTGAGTCACCTGTAAATTCGAGACTATATGGTTTTCAAAAGAGGCATTCATGAAGTTCGTAAGGATCTTTAAGGCCACCTTTTACGCGTCTCGAGAAAAAAAAGTGGAAAGTGTGTGTAAATAAAGAATAAATATATTATAAGAATGAGATAAAACACAAATATTAAAATGTTACTTAATCCAACTCTGCTCTTTAAATTTCGTCTTTCTCTAAACCTTAGCAGCCTCCTTAGCAGTAGCAGTACCTCCTCCTTAGCAGTCCTTGGCACCTTAGCACTCCTTAACAGCCTTAGCTTAACACCTTAGCACTCCTTAGCAGACCCTTAGCAGCCTCCTTAGCAGTCCTCCTTAGCAAACCTTAGCAGTCCTTAACCTCCTTAGCAACCTCCTTAGCACCTTAGCAGTACCTAACCTCCTTAGCAGTCCTTCACAGTCCTCCTTAGCCCCTTTCTGAACCAATTTAAATTGAAGCTCATTTTAAGTTCATCAAACGGTTTGTCAAAGAATAAATATTTCCAGTTTTAAAAATCACAGACACTAGAATTCGACACGAAAAAAATATATGTAGTTTTGAATGATTTTAATTTAATTTAACATTAACTTGTAGAAACAGCCGGCTGTTAATTGTTTTGAAAAATGGATTTANTAAATATAATATATTCCAATTAGTTGTTATTTGTAATATATTTTATTTAAATAATTAACTATTAATGCCAGTCTAACAGCCTATTTTGATGTTTAGTGTATGTATATTATGTGTTATTAGGCATTTTGTATTGCCATCGAGATTTCAGAATGAAATTAAATTAAATGTAGGTCATTGACTAAATTTATTGTGAAATAAACAAGAATATTTTCAGTCACACGCTTATACTTGTAACACAACTAAACAATGATTTGAAAAGAAAATGTTCTTAATAAGTTTTTTGACAAGTTTTTATAGTTTAAACATATTTTAAAAATGTAAACAAATAACAAAACATTCTGAAATACATTAATAACAAATGGGAAAGATAAAGATACCAATTTTTTTTTAATATACTTTCAGTCTTCTTTCATACATCTAATAATAATTAATAATTTTTTTTTAAATATTAGTTACAATAATCATAATATATTCACAAATTGTTACGTTTATATTGCATTGCCACTTCATATAGATTGGTTTATATCAAATAACAATAATTACAAACAATAACTTATTTAAAAGTAAAAACCAAATATATTTATTTTTAATGTACACTTATATCACATAAGGTAAGATGTATACCTTTTTTTTTTCATTATTAAATATTTCTTTAATTAGAGAAATTCATTCTTGTTTTGATGTGTTATAACTGAAATTAGGGAACTGCTAAATCTCGGATTATTACATTTAACATATGGCTTTTGTCATGTATGAATGAAGTGCTTGGTTCAAGAAGTGAAACTTACACAGGCATGGAGACTATAAATGAAAATTACCTACTCGGACACAAAATCAAATAATTCATTTTTTTCTTCGAGATTACTATTTCATCTCTTATGTCAAGTAAAAACAGAAGCTATGTATTTTCTTCCTCATAATAAAAGAAAGGACTGACCCATTTTTGAAATATTAGATTATCGAATAAGTATTCAAAGATTACTGTCAAATTTCGTTGGCACATAATGGCAAAAGAACCGCAGCAAACTTTGAAAAAAAAAAAAAAAAAAGGTGCAAGAAAATCCATTCCAAATCGGGTTGGTGTGAAAAAGGAGGAAAAAAAACAATTTACTCTTTCTAAGCTCCAAATCAGCTCAGGAAGAAAAAGGGCGAAAGAGTAAGCACTCAGCCCCGGGCAAGCAACGTTCAAGCTAAACCTTTTACCCCGAGATCCAATAAACACACCCCTGTCCCATCTAATAACGGGATAGATCGGCATTGGATGAAATATAACGCCGAAGAAGCTTCGAAGAAGTCTCTTAAACCCACCAAACATCCCTTAAATATCACCCTGACCACGCTTCTACAACCTGACTGGAAGAGAAATTGTAAGGATCAAGCATATATCGAAAGGAAATCTTGATAGTAGAGTGATGTCTCCTCACTTCTAACGCTAACATAATATTGTAGTTATATATAATGTTATGTGTGTTTTGCAGAAAATATATATACGCACTACAAGAATCCTGAGCAATTATCATAACGTACATCATATACAATGCATTGATAAATTCAATATAAATGCAATTATATATGCATAAATTTAGAAAGCATTCCATATGTTCTGAAAATGCAATGGAAATAAATATAAAAATTCACAAATGAATAAACTATATTTAGTACTTAGTACTGTTAATTTACTCGAAAATGGTTAATAATTCGACGTTAATGGAGGGAAATATATGCCAGGCATATTAGACTTCTGCTGGAGAGTTTAGTCAAAGTTTCAGCCAGGATCAGAAAAAATAAAATACACCAAAATGACTTTATTTAAAATTTTCCAAACTTTTTATTTATTTACAAGTTAGTAAAATTAGTATTTTCCTACTGAAATTCAAATACCGAATCCCCGACCAATCCCTCTTCATTCAAAGGATTTATTTAGCAGGCAAAATTTCAAAAATATATTTCTTTGTTTTTTATGGAGATGTGCAATTTATAATCGAAAAACAATCCTAGATTTAGTTTTGAAAACTATTTAAACTGCTAAGTAAATAATTATGAAATAATCTATTGTATCTATTCTATCTATTGTATTGGGCTATCCTTGCGCTGTGAGTTATTGATAAATAAACGCTTGTCATGAGCCATATAAGTTTAAAATGTGTTGACAAGTTGTAGATAGCTCCTCCCTTCATGACCGTGGTTGAAAGGAATGTTAACCTTACTAAAATAAATAAATGAAGTTTAAGGTGTTCTAAGAGTAAATAAAATGTTACTCAATAAGCAATAATTTATCCGATTCAAATACTAAATTGAACTTGTTTATCAAGAAATATGTTTTAAATATTTTGAAGCGATATGGATCACCTAAAGAATAAAATAGGTCCAATTGGCGTAAAGCCTACGGTAAACAAAGAGAGATATGCTCAGGGGATTGCAAAATTTCCTGGGTCTTACTTCTGGGTGGATGATTATCCCCTCTCTAAAAGTATTTTTGACTATAATATATGTTTAATTAATTTTATAGTGGCCTGTAGGGATTCACATACCTCATAAAACATTACTACCAAAGGATTCATTTTATCGTAAATGCACTAAACTGTAACGGAATGGTGTTGTTTAGTTATCTTTTAAGTGGCTTCTTGTAGCCAAACAAGGTGTTCAAGGTAAAGCAGTAAGTGCCACTATACACACTGCACCAAAGATATTCCTATGAAATTTTACTATTGCTATGAACTTGGAAGAGTCACTGAATTAGTTATGAAGCTTTGAAACACTCCACCTCTTAGTTCGGTAGGGGGCCTCAAAGTAAGTTCAATATCTGAAGAGAAAGCAAATTCCCCCTGGAAGTTTAGTCACGTAAAACAGCAATCGAGTCCACTATCTACTAACAATAACTAAGGGTAAAATAAGCCAAATCTGCGAGACACCAATATCACATCCCTTGGCAAAATAGCTGAAGTATTTAATTATAATCTTAGGAAAAGATCAATTGTGGGTGTACGCTTTACTGCAATTGGGTGATACATTATTTCTTTATTACACACAGTTGAACTGTTGATACTGTTTGCCTATTATAAAAATGCCAAAAGTAAAATGGAATTTATTTGAAAGTGAAATATTTTGATTTTTGTCGGGGAAACTCATGAGTAAGGAGAGTCTAATCATTAAATCATTTCACTAATCATTTTATTTATTTATAGTTGTTTTATACAGCATTTTTGTAAAATAAAAATACTGATGAAAATATAAAATAAATTTTAAAAGTTTCAGATTTGAATATTTCAGATAAAGAAAGGGGCATGTTATGCTAACATCTTGAATAATTCATGGAATTATTTACGTTTTAATTTTGACGCCCTTACTTTTTGTATAAATTATTTCATAAATTTAATTTTTTTATTTTAGCCACGGGATGACAGTTACATTACATTAAATTTAGTGACAGTTCTCAAATCCTTTTTCGTTTCCCAGCTAAATCTATTTTTACTAGTGCTTATACTTTAAAAAAATAGAAGAAATTAGTCAAATAATGAATATTTTAATGATTATGTTACATGCAAGAGACTAAAGAAAAAACGTAGGTATATTTCTTTGATACATCTTATATGCTGATGTGTTGTGCCACACGCAACTGCACTTTTATTTATACTAATCACTTTTATTTATACTTTATCGATAAAAACAGATATCATAAATAATAAAGATCAATTATAAAAATAATACTCTTAAAACCATCAACTCATCACTGAGTGTTTGAGATATTAATTAATATTAATTATTAAATTGATATAATTTTGAATCGGATGGAGAGTTTTGTGCCTTACGACAAACTTCGAACAGTTCGGTTTTTTTTTTTCTTTTTTACGACTAAGTTGGGATCTTCATGTTTACAAATAAGTCGGTTACAAGATTTATTTATTTATTACGTGATTTCGAATTATGACTCGTGTATTTTCAATTTGATTTGGTCCGGAATGTCTAAAATGTCTGAGTTCATGCCTAGAGCATGACTATTGTTAGAATTTTCTATAGTATATAACTTCTTATACTTTGATTTAGCAGTTTTTTTTGTTTTTTTTGCTAAAAAATAGTCCATTTTGAAACGATCAGATGTTTTACGTGTAATAACTTATTCCGCATATTTAATTTTGATAAGAGTCCCTAGGACATAAGAATCTCAGCTGTAAATTGTAAATAAATGTACGTTCTTTCTGTGGCTATAGGTGTGTTTGTGTCCATTGCATATAGTCAATAATATATAGGTATTTTCCACGTAACCCATGTAAGTGATTTGTGTCAATCTCCTAATTACCTCCAAGTTGAATTATAACTTACAAAGAAAAATGTTCGTTCCTGTCATGGCAGGATACAAGCCCGCACCTACTAACGCTCGTTGTGGCTCTCCAGGGGTGAGTTTCCATCCCTCTAAGGCAAAATTTCCCTTGAGATCTCAAAGGTGAGAGAAGTAATTCTCCACAACCTATGGGATTCAGATTGATTACGGAGTTGCTCTACTTAATCCACTTTCCATAGGTCTTACAGTTCTTCATCGCAGTCCTACCAGGCAGTGAGACCACTTTAATGGTAATTTGAAGCATGAAATAAAAACAATACCTCATAAGAACTTTATATTTTATGGATATGATAGAATCTGTTTTGAATTTGTTTTATGATTAGTAAAAAGCATTAACACATTTCACATATTCCTGTTGATATTGTCAAATAAAAACTCATCAAGTCCTACATCCAACGAATTACTTTAATGTTTAGAGATGTCCATCTTTAAAGTTCGGCCCTTTGAAAAGTCAAAGCTGAGATGAAAATAAATTTCCATACTCTGAGAGTAACATTTGCATTTCAAAAGAATTAATAATACCCATTATGAGAGTCGTGCAATCAGTAAGTAATTCCACACTCATAATGAAACCAGAGAAAACTCTCGGCCTTTACTATTGCAGTAATATTTTGGGGATATCAGGGAAGGTTATGATGTCATCAATAGAGATTTTCTAATTCAAGAACTTAACTTTATATTCCAATAAATTCCTATATAAAAAGGCTTATTTATAACCTATAAAGATTTGTAATTTCCTTTAATTAATAAACTTTTTTTTCGTTTTTTTAACAATCCTTTTAATCATTTAAGGAAATGGAGGGAGGGGCTATCTATGGGATGCCACCCTATTCTAAACATCCATGACAGTTGATAAGCTTTTATTTCCCAAAAAAAACATTGCCCATGGTAGGATTTGAACCCGCAGCTCCAGAATTCCGAGAACGAAACGGATTCCCCTGACAGCACTGGCGCATCAATTTACAAGCTTTGAATGGAATGTAGAAATATTTTTGTTAAGTAATAAGTGAAACAATTGTACACTTGAACAAATCTACTTAGACCGATAAACTTGGGGGTGGCTCTGAGGCCATAACCAGCCTAACTAGGAATTGTTCTTTACTGTATGAAAGTTCATGAAAGTAACTATCAATAAGTTGTCAATTTTTTATAAATTTAAGGAGAGTGCGCAAACGAAAATTGCCATATTTTTATTGTATAACACGGTATTCATTGGGGGGGTGGAGGGGAGGCGGTGGTCCAGTGGTTAAATCACAGGTCTTTAGAGCCAAATATCTTTATTTTTCTAATCTGTAGATATAAGCAAAATAAAAACATTTAAGTTATTTCAGCTTGGAGATGATACAGGTAAACAACGCCAAGGTGTCTTCTTAAGATTTAAAAACTGATTTTTTAGGTTAAAGGATGGAGAAAAAGTATGCACCTTTCAACCAACAGGTGAGGCTTAAAGAATTTCGTATAAGAGAAAAATATCATTATTTCAAATGACAAAAAGATTTTGTTGCGCGTAGATGTTCAAAATTATATTTTCCCTCAAAAAGAGTTTCTACCTCTATAGGAAGGTCATCGCTAAAAATCTGCGCCATTGGACCAGTTGCCAGGATCTACATAAGGAGTGAATGTTTTTTCAAGGGCCTAAGCAAACATTTTTTACACAGCTTTGCCCTAAAGAGCCCACAAACTCTCCCCTCAGAGGAATCATCTTGTTGAAGAATTTCGAGATTTCCAGTATCAAGTGATTTGTCTTCTACTAAAGGGCTTTTCAACTGTCAAGCTTCCACTTTCCAAAGTTACGATTGTACATCACCTGTTTTCGTTTCTTTTTCGAGGAGAAAATAGTTCGTTGAATTTTTAAACACGGCTCGGATAACACGTTCCTTGGTATTCAATCAGACAAGTTTTAACTAGAGAGAGAGAGAGAGATTTTTAAGTAAATAGCTACACAGCATGATCCAAAAACGTACTAATCTCAAATCTTCAAGAAAGGTTTTTTGACTCTTCAAGAAGAGTTTTTAAGGTCACGCAGGAACAGCATATATTACATGTTTCATTTTAGGTTAATATAAATCAGAGTAAATGGCATGTAATGTAAAATGGCATTTTTAAACTACTAAGTTCTACAAGCTTTTTTGTCACTCTAGTAACAACAAAACATTGCGATTATCAAATTTGATCTCCCACTAACCCCCTCCTTTATCCCTTCAACATTTTGGTTTCTACATTTCATAAATTAAATACTTGAAAATATATTTTTAAATATTTTTCTTAATAAGCGTGATTTTCAAAAACATTCTAGAAAATAAATATTATAAAAAATGCGCTGCATACCTGTTTAGTTCTATACAATGTTATTTTACGCTAACGATTAAATTATAAATAAAAATTTTGATCTACCTCTATAACCCCCCAAAATTTCGATAGATTTCATCCATTAACTAACTCATTGAACGACGCCAATGCAAATGCACTACGTACGTAGTACACACCCCACTCCTCCCAGCTCTTCCCACGATAGCCACCAGTTCCAGATGAGAATTTAACATGAAACTACTAAAATAAATTATTACAGGACAATTTTATTCCTTTAGATTGGAATTACAATTTTTACAAAAATTTCATCAGCTCTATCTTCTCTGAATGAAGCAACTTTTAAAAAAAATGTATGTTGTCATCTGGATAGAAATTTGTATTGTCACTTGGTTCACAGTTTTCTCTTATTATTAGACGCAATAAAGCGTGCAAATGTTGGGTACATAAATGTACGAAATTGCCCCAATGTTTAAAAACGAAATATTTCCTATTGAAAGTATACATTACACAATAGATTTAATTTTAATTTGGTCAAAACTTAGAATTCAGCCATTTAGTTGATTTCCTTATCTAATGACATACCTATTTTTAAAAATTTAGGATTTAGTTGTTTAAATAAAATAAGTAAAGAAACCTTTAAACTTTTTCACCTACCACTTCCTTTCTTAGTGCTTTTTGGTGAGGGGTTTTTTATTTTTCTCTTTTTTTCACAAGTTTCTCATTCCTCGAAGAGTTTTCCCTTAACACAAACCGAAACTTTTCTATATACTCTTAATAAGATTTTATTCTTTTGCTTTAGGTAAGAATGGGCAATAGTAGACCAAGTGATTTAGACAAATCGATAGTTCTAGTAAAACCTATCCGACCCAAACATTTATTGTCCTATTATTTTCCTAATATGAAATAGACTATAGCAATTGGTTTGAAAAATGTAAATTATTAACCTTATCCTTAAAAATTAGTGTCAAGGGAAGTGTCAAGTTTCAAGGGAAGTAAATTCCAAAAGTATAATACTAAAAAAAAAAAAAAAAAAAGCTGGTTTGCCGTACGCCCTAAAAAATGTCTCGGAAACGACTGAACCGAGTTTCATAAAAGCCGGGACGAACTTTCTATACGTTCCGAATATATGTCTTATTTCATACATTACGAGCTTAACAGATTAGTTAATCAGTCAACCAGTAAAATAAAAGAAATTTAAAATAAAATTTCGAAGCTTCACTTAAAAATTTGAATTTCGAGCTTCACCGATTGGTAAAACCTCATAAGGTTAAAATTACGACACTTTGAAAAACATGGAGCTTCAGATATTGGTTCTCATTGTTTCCGTCGTATCTCTGACGGGAATCGAGAAAAGGAATTGTCTCTGTTGGAAGTGAGTGCCTTTGCTAATGTTTATTACAAACCTACTGCATTAAATTATGAAAATTGTTAAACGAAAAGAACGAAGAATCTACGGTCAAAAATTTTTAAAATGTGATTAAAATCTTAGAATAACTATAACTTCAAAATGGCTATTCATACTCAGCTAAGGCTATTTTCCCTTGAAAAATAGATTGGAAAATACATCGTAACTTTAATAATTCTACATTAAATAGATATCTTATCATTCCAAAAACTTTATTAAGTTTTAAAAAATATGGAAAAACAATTATTAA
>KZ808148.1:129918-141108 GCA_000696205.2 Oncopeltus fasciatus | reverse complement strand
ATAACTTATCAGACTTGTCTCGGTAGCATAAGTGGTAAATGCACCGGCCCGGATAGCAGGGGATCCAGGTTCGAGTCCTGGCTGGGACAGTTAGATTTTTTATTCTGTTCCCTTGCACTAAAAATTATCTAAATTTACGTGGGATTAAAGACCACAAAATAAATAATATTTATAAAATTAAAATTAAAATTAAATTAAGAAGAGTCATTTAAACAGCTTGACAATGTCAGCTCCTCCGAGCATGAGCGATGTATTCGTCGGCCTCGGAGGTTGGACTCTCGACACTAGTGCGGGGAATTTAATAACTTATCAGACTTGTCTCGGTAGCATAAGTGGTAAATGCACCGGCCCGGATAGCAGGGGATCCAGGTTCGTGTCCTGGCTGGGACAGTTAGATTTAAATCTTTATCTTAACCTTCCGGGGTGCCAGGGTGCATCATGGGATCCGTATGGTTCCGCAATCCTGGCGCTGTGAGTTCAAATCCCGCCCAGGGCAAGTTTTTATCGATAAATAAAAGCTTTTCCTTAGCCATGGATGTTTAGAATTGGATGGCAACCATCCATGACCTTAGAATGACTCCAAACACTTAAAGAGGAAAAAAATATAACTTAACCTTGAGAGACTTGAGGTCACATGACTTCACACCTTATCAAAACGGGTAGAACCTAAATTCCAAGTTCGTGAAAACCTTGCTTCAGATTTTCCGAGAATTTCGAGTACGAATTACTTTTTTTTCTTTTTATTATTCGGTTTTCTACGTGTTTTCTAAGACAAAAGTCAAATTTTGAAATAGCTATGATTTTGATTTTGCAAATTCTTTACCCTAGCTTATTTTATAATAGGAATAACTAAAAAAAAAAATCTTCAGCAATTTATCATACCTTAAAAATGAAAAATATCTCAACACCAAAAGGTACACTAATTTAAAACCATTTCAAGACTTAAACCCATTTTCACTGGCTGTATATCTGTCATTACACTTAAGTATTTAAGTGTAATAATATAAATGGAGCTAAGATTTTAGCGGTTAACTCTTAATTAAGGATTTTAGAGTTAATCCTCACCTTTATTTTTATGAGGATACCTTTTTCCACTTTTGAGATATAATAAATTGCTAAAATAAAAAAGTGGCCTAATAATCATACACAGGGCTCGTTAAATAGTATCTTCAAACACTTAAATAACTAAAATAAAATAGGTATTTCATTTTTTCTTATAAACAAAGACTATGATTATAATAATAAATATAAATAAGAACATTACAGTCATTGAATAATAACTTCTGATATGGAAAAGACTAGTATAAAAATTGTTTATGGCGTGATGAAGCAATGGGTCACAAAACGCCAGTTAAAATTTAATAAAATATGTATTAAAAAAAATACAATAAAAAGAAGTCAGCAATGAAAACCCTATCGACACTGTCTACTACTAATCGGTCTTCTCATCAATACATCATATCTTTTTTGGACATTTACTTTTTTTTTTTTTTTTTTTTTTTTAATGAATAGCATATTTCCTATAGAAATAAATGTAAAAATTAAAAAAGCCGTCAAAATTACTGACAAACTAATCCAAATAGTCAAAAGTATTGCAGAACCAGTTTGAATTTAAGATTTGAATTTCAAGTGATCTCACCGAGAGTTTTAGATTTTACAGATAAAAAGTAGAGCTATGTCACGTAGTTTTATCGTATTCGAAAATACTGTTGTAATCTGCATTGATTAAAATATTCAATTTGATTTGATACATTAATGTTTATAATACTTATTTTAAAGAGAGTCATTCTTTTTCCACCAGTCTTACAGATTAACTTTATATAAATTTGAAACTATTTTCATTAAAAATGTTATTTGGTTTGCTTTTATTTTTAAAAATTGGGTACTCAACCATTTCTCAAGAAACGACTACATCCGTTCCGATGAGTATTTGTCAACATTAATTTTTCGATATCATTGAATAATGAGTATACTTTTAATTAGTCGCTCCCAAGTTCAAGATTGCTGCTACACCGTTACGCAAGTTTCTTATTCAACCCTCTGCTGGATTTTGTCTGTGCTACTAATTAAGAAGCAAATAAACTCGTCTCAGGAAATTCAGCTGGGAATCTCGTGAATCGGATTTTGGCTTTTCTTAACCTCCGCCTTTGATATTTCAGCTTTGATCCTACAATAAGAAAGAAGAAAAAACCTATTGAACCTACAGTCCTTAAAAAAATGGAAACTAACAAGATTTCCCATGTTTTAGTAAATATATGCATAAATAAGTATAAATGACTAACCTACAATTTGATCTCAAAAGTGGGGAGGCAATTAGCGAAAATTGTAACATCACTAATGCTGGTTGAAGACTATTCGGGGGGTAAATGGGAGGAAAAAGCTGTACATTTATAATTAAATTCTCAAATATTTCCTTTAATTTGTATAATTCGTATAAATCTCCTAGAAGATAAAGGTTGGAAACCCCCCCAACCATTGGAGTTACATTTAAAAATATTTCCCTTCATGTGGGTTTTTAGTTTTTAATTTTGAATATAACGTTAAACAATTTTCTTTTATCAATTTAAGGGAACTCTAATAATAACCAAGATATTTTCAACCCTATAAATTTTCTCTTGGTATTAGTTACTCTGATACCTTATTTGACTTTTATGTAAAGCTTCATATTATTCTGGTTGTACCTGATATTTACAAGGCAAACAGGCATATAGGGGATGCTAGAAACCACTCCTTTGTTCTAGTAGTAAATACATTTCCTTTGACAGGAGATGAGTCGCTCTCACTTCCTAACCCTTAAGTGGTTAAAGTGGAACAGTTTATTCAATTTATACTAAGGATTATGACGAACAACCGTTCTTCAAATGTGCTCCTTGGACCTGCGGTTCTTACTCATTTTCTTATGAATGAGAGAGCATAGGGGTGGCTAATTTATAATTTGCAAGATCATTGTCTATTATTGATCTAATATTTAATTTACATGAAAACAATAAAATTTAAAAAACAATTTAAGCTGTAAAATATAAATGAGCGAAATGCCACTTTACACTTTAATATATTTTAAACACTGCAATTAGCTTATAAATATTATTTATTTTGTGGTCTTTAATCCCACGTAAATTTAGATAATTTTTAGGACAATTTAGATAATTTCCTGGCTGGGACAGTTAGATTTTTTATTCTGTTCCCTTGCACTAAAAATTAACTGCAATTAGCCTTGGTTGGAGATGGCATCTAGCAAATGTTTAAGAGAAACTCCCCCTAGATATATACAGATGTTATATCTATCGCTGTAGCGTTCATTTACTAAGCTATATTTTTAAAATTAATTTAAAATTACTTTACTCTATTCTTTATTTTTCTTAAAAGAGAATTTTTCAATTTGGATCCCAATATATTAACTGTAATTAAACCCTTATCGCTAAGACCGGTTCTTTTTTTTTTTTTTATTTTTTTTTTTATATGAACTAGTTTATTAAGAATAAGTCACATATTAATACATCCTTCGCTACAACCGGTTCTAAATTTCTTTCTAATGAAGGCTTTTTTGTCTTCTAGTGTATGTTCCCATAATGTTTTAACGTTAATATTCATCGCATTAAAATACCTTCAGTAGGAAGTCTTATTCCACAATTTGATTATGATTCTCAACGTTGTCTTTGACCCTTTGTATAATTCTGCATAATTAGTTAGTCAGATATTTTTAGAAATCTCTGTTTCTTTAACATATGACATGTTTAATTGATTGTATTCTTCCCATCATTTTTATCTGAAAGCTTTCTAAATTCCCACGACAATATTCTACTGCCTCTCGCATTAAGCCTTCGAATGCACTTCCTCTAATCATATATTCTTGCTATATCTCCTGAGCTCCGGCTAACCTTGGAATCATTCACATAGGCGTACAATTATTTTTATCTCTTTCTGTTTCATTGATATTTTTTGATGCCACATACACGTTAACTGCCGTATCTACTATTTTTTCTTTATTTGAGGCAAATTTTCTTCTTCTAGTCCCATTATTTTTTCTCCTGAAGTGTAGTAATATAGGTCATAGACATATCTCAAATACTGCACCGACTTTTTCACAAATTTATTAAATAATATAATATAATCTTTCTGGTTTATTAAATACAGTGGGGTTAACTTTTTTTTGCTTCTGGTATTATTTTAGACCTTATGAAAGTTGCAAATTGCACTTTTAAATTTTTATGATTAAAGTAAATACTGCCTAATTTGAATGGGTGAATTTATCTTAATCCTCACCGAACCCGACGATCATCCGAGTGGTACCAGACTACCAACTATTCACAACCCTAGTATTTGTTTACTTTTTTACTTCAAATGTCTCACGAAGTAAACATTGTCTGAACCACTCAGCTTCAATAAAGTCTTAAACACTGATAAATATAAAGGATGAAGTATATACAAATATTCTAACAATTATAAACTATTATTGATCTTTCTGTACGTTTAATTCTATCTAAGTCTTATAATATGTAATAAAATATACCTTTTGTTATTAACATCGAGTGGAGAAATATACATTAAAAATAATTATTATTAAAAATTATATAAATGTATACACACACACACACACACGGAAACATTAAGAATTCATTTGTGTATAAGTGCGTGTCTCTTGGATTTCATTCGGTCATTTCATATGAAAACCACGGAATCCACTGCATTCATATAGATGTCCTGTCTGACTGCAGTTAAAGTGAGAACTTAAAGAAACATTTAGGGAAATATACTAATGGTAAACATGTTGCTCCATGAAATATTATACACACCCCTAATGCAGCCCTGCCAACCCATAACCCTAAGTGCATATACATGCCATTTTCGAATGAAGTTAGTTTCATTGTATTTCATCTGGCCAATAGACTTATCCGGAACCTACATCTCCCAACCATACAACACACAAACATATATAAATTTGTAACCAAATTAAGAAGCAGGTCGTAATTAATTCAAAATTTATCAACCACTTGTATTTCTTGATTTTTCTTATTTCTTCCCCGACATGTTTCGACTTTTGGTCCTTTTCAGGGAGTTTATTTCAATTTATTTATAGAAATTTTCTTATCTCGTAACAAGATTGAAATTGATTCAAATTTGACCATCACTTTCATTTCGCTATGTTTTCTTTTAATGCTTCCCAGACATGTTTCGACTTTTGGTCCTTTTCAAGGAGTTTATTTACACTAACTGCAAACTTATAATTAAATAGTTTTGTACATCTTAGATAAGTTACATAAAGCATATTAAAACCTCCTTTATTTTCCTTATTNCCTGGTTCCTAGCTTGACAAAAAAAAGTAATAAATAAATAAGTAAATAAATAAATATATATATATACGAAATAAGCAGGCAGTCATATTCATTTTCAAACAATGAGACATGACTTTTGATGGTTTAAATAAAAGATTTTAACAATACCTTTCAGGAATTGGTCGAAGGACAATTTAGCACTCTTTGAAATCGAGTTAAATAGGATCCACCTTCACTTCAGATGTGAGAATTATTAAGCAGCTCACAAAATATACTTTCTACTGGAATCCTTTCAGATAGTTGGAGGAGTTAACTCGCGTTGGCTGATAAAGAATAAACAAAATAAAAGACAGACAGTGGAAAAAGACAGAAGAGAAAAGAAAAAAGCCAAAGTTTCCGTACATAAATGTATTAGGAATGGGATGAGAGGCGGGGTGAAGCTGCATTGCGGTAAAGCTAGTCCATTTAAGAAATGGAACCCATTAAAAGTTGTGGGAGGATTCGGCGGAGCCATTTCGGCCCTTCGTCTGGCCCTTGCCCAGGTGGCAGGAGGCCTGGGGTATACCTACAGCGGATTGATCTAGACGGCTCTTTGATGCTAAGACATGGCGTCTCTCACAATTCGGCTCTCTCGACCGGCAACACGAGGGAAATCTCTCTCTCTCGTCAAATAATCTTCTTTCAGTAAATTACTTATTTTAAGAGTTCCAATATTAGACTATTTTCAATTATCGACCTCATTTAAATATCAGATTGGGATTAATTCCGACTCAATTTTCTTCTTTTTTTTTTCCCCCCGAGATCCGGCAGGATATCCGGGTTTGAGTCCCGACTGGGGTAAAAAAATTTTTTATTCTATTCCCTTGCATTAATTGTATAATACAATATTTTTTTTTTAGGCGATAGTTATTAGGTATTAGCAGTGACTCTAAAAATAAAACCATAAAAATTCAACTGAACAGAAAAACCAGTCCCACCATAGACCAAATAGGACACTAGAGAAGGCGTGTAGTCAGGGAGGGTATCCTTATGACGGCCTAATATCTCAAGATGATTGTCCAATGATTCAACAATAAAGTACATTTTGGGAAAGTTTTAAATATTTCTCAATAAGGTGTCATTATTAATATAATACCTTCTCGCTTTTATACAAACTGATTATTAGGTTTTTGTTGATCAGGGTAAGCCATTCAGGGTTCATGTTCTTCATCCAAAATGGTAAGCTGGTCACATACTTATTGGTTTTCGTAGGAGGTGAAAATAAGTCATAAAATGTACTAAAACACTAGGGTTTTCAGTGAATTATTGGAAAATTTTCGATGGTTTGGCCTTCTTTTTTTTTTTTCCAGTGACAAGATTTGAACCTTGTAAAANAAAAAAAAAAAAAAAAAAAAAAAAAAAAAAAAAAAAGTGAAATAAACTAAATTTTTACGATTTTTGCATACTTGTGTTTATTTTACTCCGTTTTTTTCAAGGATTGAGTTCATTATTAAAAGAGAGAGAATCCCTGAAACGTCTCACAAAGGAAATTCTCAGTTTGGCCGAGTACATTAGTAAGTTTTTAAATAGGAAGAGCAGGCGGGACCGGGAAAGAAGAAAGTCTAAGGGTCTCGTGTGCAAATGTCGCTGAGGGGCCTCGCGTGCACATCGGCCTCCGGCGAGCTCTAACGATTTTCAAATCTGGCTTTCTGGTGGAAATACCCCCCCGCCTTGGCTACTTCTGTCGTGATCGAACAAAGGGCTTTCAGGAACCCAGATTGTGGAGGACTCCACACAGTCAAGGAACACTCTTCATGCTAACCCTAGTAATCATCCATCTGAATATTATTTGAATTAAAATCTTTACGAGGAAGGATTGTCAGGAATTCGGTCTTGGTAGCTGCAGAATTAAAAACTAAATTGTAACCAAATGAGCTTTTATTTAGACAGATTCACTAAATTTTAGGCCTTCATCAGGACAAATAGGGTAATGAAGTGAGGAGGGAGAGACTCCTGGTCAACAGTCACTAAATAATGACTCATGATTCAATCTTGATTTAGTCACTGTTGAGCAGGAGTCTCTCCCTCCTCCCCTCATCCCCCTATTTGCCCTGGTGAAGGCCTGGAATTTTGGCCGAAACGTTGTCTAAATAAAACTCTTTTGGTTACTATTTAGTTTTTAATTCTGCAGCTACCAAGACCGAATTCCTGACAATCTTCTCCTCAGAAAACTCGACGGTCAACAAATTTACCTCCAGATTGATTGGCTTCAAGGCCCATAAGGTTTTAGTCGTCGAGGAGGATTGTAAGGATCAGAGTCCGGCGACAGGAATTGCACATAAGGATTAGGGTGAAGTTGGAGCTAGCTATGGAAAAGTGCGACACGGATGTACAATATGAAAAGGATGAGTCCTAGCGCAGGAAGGCCCGCTTCTCAGAGAGGTGGTCGGAGTAATCGGATTCTTGTCCAACCCTAAACAATTCTTTGAGAGGTAAAAATTAAGGATAAGGTATGTGGTGCTTAGGAATATGCGCTTAAGGTAAATTATTAAAGACTGAAAACGTGTCAATATTTTCTTAAATGGTGATGTGTCTTGACAAAACTGAATGCTGGGATAACCCCTATGGGACCTAGCTGATATAGTTCAATTGTAATCGGTTTGTTTGTTTTCTTTCTGTTCCTTAATAAGTTGATATACTTAAGAATAAAAATAGTTGCAGTGTTCTATTTCTATAACTATCTTTACACCCAAAAGTGTCGATAAGGATATGACAGAGAGAAAATACAAGAACAGAACTAATACTAAAAAAAAAAAAAAAAAAAAAAAAAACCAAGCTAACTAAATTTTTATCCGATCGATACATCAATAATTACTTAGAAATCGCAGCGAATCAAATTACAAGCTTATAAGCAAATTTCAAATTACCAAAGATACAAAATTAAAGCTAAATCTTTTGATGATACTAAGCCTGCAGAATTTGAGCTATATTGGGTTTCAAAATATGCAATATTGTCGAAAAACTCTTGGATTTTATGTGTGAAATTTCCTTTATAAAAATCAAATGTAATATGAAATAGCTATTCAGGGCATATAATCAGTTTTGGGAAAAGCTAAAGTTGCGACTACTTCTAAGGGTAACTAAGACACTGCCAATCGTCATAGCACAAACACCTAATTAAAGGAATTTAAAAGGAAGAATTTAACTTATGGAAAGGAAAGTGAGAGGAGTCATTATTAAATTTGCACTAAAACAATATCAACTGTTTTTCTTTCCCGTAAGAACAGAGAGCAGATATAAATAAGCGTCTAAATGGTTTCAAATTTCAACTGATGACAAAGAAGTTGTCAGAAATATTTCAAGATAGTATTGATTGCTGCAAAGAAATGCAAGTGAAACCGAGATTGCGGTAAGAAAACGTAATAGTGTTTCTACTCTCTTAATGAAAACCGTTAAAATGTGAAATTTATTAATACATATGAAGACCAATAGATGCTCAGAGTATGGCGCATACTATGCATATTATGTAGTTAAAAAGACAAATACATCCTACATTTGCAGATTTTTCAACTGTATTAAATGAGAGGCTAGAAGTGTATCAATATCCACTTCCAGCAATTGAAGTGGTTTAATACCAGAGTCAATGGGGCTGAGGTATTCTTAAAATTGGAAATATTAAATTCCATAGGTTAAGAAACAAAAACAATAATAACACTCAATTAACACAGCTTCTAGTGACAATGATTTAAAAGTGAAAATAAATATAGTTTTACAAAGGAGATCATAATAAAATCAGAAAATGAAGAGTTCAAAAAACTTGAAACTGCACGTCTACCAAAAAATCACCAAAAATAAAATGTATTTATTTTGGAATTCAAAGGGTGGTAACCAAGTTAAATGGATTATAACCAACCACTCTGATTCAAATCTCGATACCTTAAATGTGGCTGCCCCAGACTTAATGAAGGTAGGGAACCTTTGCGTACCGACAAAGGGGCTAGAGACCGACCCGGACATCGCCACCCAACCGAACTAGGAATAGTGAACAATTTTAATCTCTTCAAGTGGCTACTCGGGTGAGTAAAGTAAAATTATGGATTTTTGGAAACAGAAGATCGACCGAACCTATTTAGATCTAAGTTTTTTTTTATTAAAGTTTTATTTATTTATTACAGTCTGTTAAATTAAAACATTTTGTAATTTGATCACCACAATGAATTTTTTTTTAAATGGCATTTAAAAAAATGACATTTAAAAAAAATGACTCATCTAAGTTAAATCGTTATTGGGCAGTGGTGTATTATTTATAGCTGAGTATTTTTCTGCAATATAATTTTATCATTCCAACTATTTATTAAATCTCCATACAAATAAATAAAGCAGCTACAGCTAAAAACTACAAAACTCTGCTTCATTGTGCAACAAGATTCGTTTCACAAATGTATAATATATTTTGTCTGTCTTCTACATTTGATAAATTAGAATAAAAGCACTAAGCACATTTAATGCACATGACACTATATAATTATTCAAATTTGATTATTTATATCAAAACCAGAGGGTAAACTTGGCTAATATATACACGGTTTCGTCTATTTAATTCAACTTGCAACACCACTGAGCATTATTATGTAAATTTGATAACTCAGTCAGCTATTTCTCTATGCAATTTAACAGACTGTTGCCGACCTATTTCATGTGTATTAAACTTAGAAATTTACTTAAATAAAATCTTTTTCAACACTAACCGAAAATTATATTTATAAATGAAATAAAAACCTCAAAAATTCGTATTTAGTTAATGAGTAAAAAAATAAAAATAAGTAAAGGAATTCAACAATTTTTTATAATTCCGACTATCTCCTAGTCTTTCTCATCACATGCCAAGAAAAGGAAAAGTAGTAAACATAAGAGATTATGAATCACTAAAATAAAAAATGAAAATATTTTTTTAATAACCACTAAAACAGTTATTTTATTCAACTCAAAAATAAATATAAAGAGTTTAATAACCAATATTTTTTTTTTACGGCAATTCATCTTTAATAAAATTGATTGATAAATTATATAAGTTCAACTTATCAATTATGAGTCCATGGAAAACTATAATCGAAAGTTAATGTAACCCTGCAAGTCTGATTAAGTGACCTTTTTATTTGTATTGGGTCACATTGTTCCAGAGCTAATCCACTGGATTTAAATAAATCTGGTTGTGCTCCTGGGAATACCCAGTCCTAATGGTTTAGGACAATTCTTGTGCGCTTTGGGTCGTCAGTAAACTAATCTTAACCTACGTTTTCCTCTGGACATCCGAGGCCTGTAATAGGACTGGTATAATTTGCATTATTGGGTGGCCACAAATTCATCTGAATGAAGAGAATAATTTCTCATGGTAAGATCATCTATATTACCTTACATATTGATGGGTTGATGATTTGTTTGGGCGACAACTGCATGGTTATTACGCTGATTATCTTATATATAACAAGAGGGTTTTATTCAATTTACACATGAGTGTTTGATGAAAAGTTTGTCTTGGACACAAAATTAAAAAGTTGAAACCTAAATAGTCATTAAGATGTAACAATTTAAATCGTCATAGAATTTTGTTCCAAAATAATAACAGAAATTATAGGGCATGATAATTATGCCTTTTATCAGCGTCCTTCAAAAACTTCTTACCTTATAGCCGCTACAACAAATTTAATCTTTTAACACCCTTAAAATATGTATTAATTAGCCAACATGTAAATAGGCCCCAAACCAGCCCTTAACCCCAATTTCATCGATTCTATCTATGATATTTTAATCTACTTATTTTAAAATGGAAAACATTCAACTAGGTATTACAATTAGGATTTTAATTATTACGATTAAAATTACAGGATCTTAATTATTATTTAGATTGATAAAATTATTATATTTAAAAAAATTATAA
>KZ808148.1:112549-129869 GCA_000696205.2 Oncopeltus fasciatus | reverse complement strand
CTCTCTCAAAATTATAAATATTATTTATTAAACACGTTAAATACCCTTCTTTTTTTTAAAATAATAACATATCATATTGAATACGTAGAAAAATGTTTTATTTAAAGAAATGTAACTTTATCATCCGTGAAATATGCAGCCTCTCAGATAAATTTCTATTACAATAAAGACAAGCAGCACATCGTATATTTTTCTAAGAGAAGAACTCCTCTAGGGAATATGTACATGATATATTACTATGTGCTCTTATGTACACCCTACCGTGTCGGCAGTTATTCTCCCCTACTCTTAACCCCTTCCCTCCAATCAAAAGAACCTATCCCATAAGTCGATGCACTTTCGTAAATAATTCATGATTCAGGCACCATACTGAATATTAGCAATTGCTCACATCATTCATACCTACCACTTTCAAAGTCATACTTTCTCTCTCTCTCACTCTCTCTCTCTCTCTCTCACTCTCTCTCTCTCTCTCTCTCTCTCTCTCTCTTTCCCTCCCTCTCTCTCTCTCTCCCTCTCCTTCTCTCTCCCTCTCTCTTCTTTTTCTTTTCTTGGACATTATAGAGCTTTTTATAACATTGTATTTTATTTAAGAACAGCATTTATGAGGAATAAGAAAGTCCAAAGCGTTTATAAAAATAATTTAAAAAGGAGAAGTGAAAATGAAAAAGGTTGGTAATAAATAAAAAAAGTTGAAAATAACCTAGCCTCTTCATTGTTACCTTAGCATCCAGACCTGGAGAGCATTAGGTATACAAAGAGTACAAACAAATATTCATAAAAGTAATAATCAAAATTACACTGTGACTTTTACAAGAAGAGGTTTCTCCCGCTACCTTTGGTAAGAACCTTCATTATAAGGAAAACAATTCATTGAATTAAACCTCATTAAAACCACGTAAACAAATTAAGTTTTAGGCATCGTCGTTTCTTCCTGTAAGTTTTGACGCATATTAACACAGACATTTTCTTTTTGTTACCTACTACTAAGAGTATTACTTGAGTATAGTTGATTTATGTATAATTTTTATTTATGTTAAACTTTTACTTATTTATTACATTCTGTTAAATAAAAAAAAATTTTAATTTGATCATAATGAAGTAAACATGACACACAATGTCAATCACATGAGGAGAGAAAGTGACCCATGACACCACTCTCAAATTTTGTATAATATGATTCATTTGTTTATATTCTTTTGTTAACTATTTAAAAAGCATAATAACATTATTCATTGTAAATAGTAAAACTGTTTGAATGTAAGTGAGGGGTAAATAGGCTAAGCCCTGCCTTGTTATAATTAAAGATATTCATTCAAGCTCTCTATCTGCCGCTGCCTGTGACCGTCTGTGCGCGAAGAAAGCTTTAAAAATACACATTTCACCAAACACTTATTTATACCTCAAACAGATTTGAAGAATTCTGTTTAAGTGGAACTCTATGGAGCGCCTGCTACCTTATTCACTACGGTTTGATGATTATTTTACGAGTTAATATATTGAAATTTGAAAATTTGCTTATAAACTTTCGACACATAAATATCCACATATGATAAATTCAAACATTCGTCCATTCTATTGCCCTTAGATTTAATTTCGTCAAATTTATTCCTGAATAGAAAGACAGATTCAATTTAGAATCTGGATCGAGCGTTTGTTGTGATAACGCGGCCTATGAAAGAAAGATCCCATCTCGGCTGAGGCGACGGAGTGCCGGATCAATTTCATTTCAATATTAATGCGAATGGATTTATAAAGTGTTCCTTTTATGGGTCATCTGTACCGAACAAGGGCAGTGCTGACGACTATTGATTCTCTCCAAATAGAAAACCTCTCAGAACTCTGTCACAAAAGTCTATATTTTTCCTTTCCTTAGTCCGCCCTATATGACAAGGGTGAGGAGAGTATAGAGATGGGTCAAAATCCGTCCATGTTTCAATCCTCATTGTATTTTCAAATGTTTTGAGCCCCCCTAAAAATAAAAGTAAAATTTTTGTTAATCAGTTCGGATGCGCGTGAAAAAATTAATCTGACCAAACGGCTGAATGGTTCGAAGCAATTCTGAAGGTTTGAAGGTCTGCTGAAGTGGCATTAGCCAGAAAGTGGGATTTACTATAGGAGTTAGTTATTAGAGGAGTAAAATCAAATTGAATAATTTTGAGAGAAATAAAAGCTACACTCATATACACTCTTATATATGGATGATACCAAATTCAAAACTTAATTTATTACTTCATTATAATATGCTTAAATTAAGTTTATTCGATTTTATTTCATCGAAGTCTGGGGGGGGGGGAGTTACTGAGTGTTAAGTAACTTTTCTTAGTTAAAGTTTGTGGCTTTTCTTTAAATATAAAACAAATTTCAAAAAAAGTTTATAAAATTGACTATTTGCCATATAACAGGATAAAATAAGAATGAAATAAGTAAATAGTTAATTAGTTTATTTATTTTAAGGGAAGTAGATCAAGTCACTCCTGTGCATTCTATGGAACTAGTCAACATTTGACTCATTAGTCAACATTGAGATATTATATAAATATATAATTATTCCTACTCTATTATTCGAGAGTAATTCTATAAGATGGAAGTAGTTTATGCGGATATCCTCTGACTGAGATCCTGAAGCAAGATTATGACAGAATCCAGCAGTAGTTCTCTCAAGTCGCATAACCAGTGGTAGTCAGCTGGGGTATTCATCATTGTTATATGACCAAAATATTCCTTGAGATTACAAATCACATGAGATTCCAGGAGTCATGTACAGTCATAGTTTCTCCAGAAAGTTACTCAGGTTACGCTATTTTTTCATGCGGAGCACCTATTTTGAGCAACTTCTCTCCCACCCTCTCACTCTCTCTCTCTCTCTCTCTCTCTCTCTCTCTCTCTCTCTCTCTCTCTATCCCCCCCCCCCTCTCAAACTCTCTCTATTTCTCTCTCCCCCTCTCGCCAGTAATTTTGTAGATCGTCCTTCTAACATGTTGTAAGAGGATTTGTGAAATAGCATTTCATACCCCTTCGCTAGCAGTATTAACTCTGAGGATAATAACAATAGCTCGCCTCCCGAGCTCATATAATTAAAGCTAATACACTTTGTGCGCGGTTTCCGATGTCACATTACTTTTAGCGGATTTGTTGTTGCTGGAATATAAAATTGTTGTGCATTCCCATTCTAGCAACACTGTCCCACAAACTACCACACAAATCTGCACATAGGGGCGCCAGGCTAGCTCAGGGGATCCGTACGGGTCTCGCAATCCTGACTCAGCGGGTTCAAATACCGCCCAGGTCAATCTTTTATTTATAATATACAAGCTTGGCCTGAGCCATTGGTGTTTAAAATGGGGTGGCAACCTGTAGATAGCCCCTCCCTCCAATAACCCTAAGTGGTTGCAAGGGAGGCTAACACAGCAAAAAACATAGCCTTTCCTCATTTAAGTTAGATATGTACAAGGTCTGAAATATGCCCCCAACTGAACTTCATGAGACCATCACGCTTTTTTGCGTCTGGACCATTTTCCCTTCTTCAGATTTCCATTGTAACAGTGCCAAACTGCTCAACGAGAATCTGACCCGAATTCATTTAATTTTCTCTAATCATTACACACATTTCCCGCAAACTAACCTGGTTACAATCAATTTTTAATCTAATAAAAGAAGCTCTTCATTGTTTTTCTAACAGAACACATCAGTAGTAGTAGTAGTAGTAGATTGTAGGGCAATCAACTTCTAGGTTATTACGCCCTATAAACATCCCCTAATATGTCCACTATAAATCAGTTAATAAAATACAGGAATCAGGATTATTTCGCCCACTATAACAACCTAAATTAATGGATTTTTTATTTATTTAAATATTATTATATATTTAATAACACATCAGTTAATAGGAATAATGATTATTTTAATACAATAAGCTCAGTAAAATAATTATTATTTTAATTCATTAAGTAATTCGGTTAGCATATATCAGTATGTAAATTGGATAATATATTTCAATATGTTAATCGGTTAATTTTTTTCATAAATAATTCAGGTTAACTAGACATGATTTTTTTTCCAATTAAATTTTCACAGCAATCAAATCAGTACATTCTTAATTCTTAGTGGAATCTCATGATGAGGCCAAAGTTTTCAAAACAAAGTAAAGAAAAAGTATTAAGGCAGCCGAAGGAAAATTCTTGGGATTTCAAGCAAAAAGCTTCAGCCCTTCAGAGAAGTTATGAAGTTGAAAAGAGTAATACAGGATTGGATACAAACGGAAGTCAAAAAGAAATAATTGTCATGTAAGCTCATGGTGTTCTCTGTCAGGAATGAGAGTCCCATAATGAAGCAGAGTGAATGAATCAGAGCGAGTAAAGAATGACTGGTTGTTTATTTTTGATGGGGAGCACCGCCTTTTGTTCTACCCTCTCCATTGTTGGACTGATACGACCAATAGCCCACTGAATTTCCCGTCACCCCAAGAGTCATTTCCAAAAAGGCATCGCTAACTTATAGGATTTCAGTGGCATATTTAGCAACGAGTGATTCCGCAATTTTTACCACCGAAAATCAAACACATCTGATAAGATAATTTGGCAAATCCGTAAAGCTGGGAATTTGAATGGATTACTCTAGTTATTCATGTATTATCTTAACATAGCGGCAGAGAGGGTGTCATTTCCAAATAATTAAAAACAAATTAATAAAGAAATAGCACCTGGCTTGGAAGTAAAGGTATAATAAAAATGAATTGTATCACTTTACTTGACCGTTTTCATTCTCTCTCTCTCTCTCTCTCTCTCACACACCCCCTCTCTCTCTCACTCCCTCTCCTCCTGCCATTACTCTCACTCTACATATATATCTAACTTTTTTCCTCAATCCTCTTTTTCCCCGCTGCGCCTCAAGGCAACACTTATTTATGCCAGCAGCTCTTCCAATTTATAACTTTTTTTTTTTTTTTACACTTCTTTAATTGAGAATTTAAGTGAGGATGAGTTTGCACAACGTTAACAGCTTTTACATTGATAAAATAAATCAACAGTGGGCCAGCTTACATGATATTACATAGAAGTAGTAATACTGACATATAGTGAAATACAAATTGGGGCTATAAGTCTAAAAAGAAGTAGACAATAGGAATACTACTGGGCTGCATTAAATCAGTAATTCCCCTCACCCCCCTTCTCGCTCTTCCCCCCTCCCACTCTATCTCTCTCTCTCACTCTATCTCTCTCTCTCACTCTATCTCTCTCCCTCTATTCCCTCCCACTCTGAAATACTTCTAAAATATACTTGTTTCGTTGAAATATAATAAGATACATATGCTTAACAAACTTTTACAACTTTACGCTTCCGTGAATTATTTCATACCAATACTAGATACTAAATATTAAATTTGCTCCTTTTCAATTTTTTTCCTATCCTTATTATTCATTTCCCGACATATGAAGCTAAAATATATAATATTTGTTTTTTCACGTCTTAGTGTCTGTTTCTATCTCTCTCCCTCTAGGTTATTTCTGTCTGTGCCTCTTGGAACATCCAGTCCTGATCGGGTACAACCATTATCGAGTGGGAAAAATCAGGTGGCTGGAATGTCCTGCTATACGTATGCGGTCCTCTCATTCGTATTTAATTATTAGTTATGCACTAATTTTTGCTTTGTGTGACAACATAACTTCTCTAGTGTGCTTTGTTACGAGTATGTCCACAATATGTGTTTCTCCTCTGAACCTCACGGCCTCTTACGGGACTCCGAGTTCATTGAATTAAGCTGAATACTAACTTCAGTAGCGTAATAATAATACTGATTATATACAGTTATATTACATACCTTCACAATATAACATTCTTCATTCCTTTTTACAATAAAGATAATTTAGGTTGATGATATGCTTGAAATTCAAGGTTCTTGACGGGGCACCGACCTTGGTAGAGAACAAACTGCTTGCGACTCAAGTCGATATCCGACTTGGAGACCATTACCAAGAACCATTCCATGTCGTTCGAAACTTCTCCCGTGCTAAGCCACAGTGACGCCAAGGTGGATCGAAGCCCGCTAAGTAAGTGCTCTCAATTTCTATTTAATGAGGTGGTGACTGTATAAAAATAAACTAAAGATTAAAAAAAAAGTCATTAATGCATAAAATCTAAAACACTAATTTGTTAAATCATAATTTTATCGGGTCATAACTTTAAAACGGGATAAAGTACGAGTAATTTTATGAATATGAAAAGACATAAGGAGTAAAAAAATTATTTTAAATTTCCTATGATGGTTATATTTATAAATGTTACTGAAAATTAAAATTGCTCTAAGATGATTTTAGTTGGGGTTCGGTCAAGGTAGATCCAAAAAACACAAATTTAAAAAATGTATTTTTTAATACAGGATTATCTGCCAACGTTTCGGCTTACATTGTAAGCCATCTTCAGGGCTGTAGAAATACAATGTCATGAGAATACAATAATAATTGAAATTAGCATAATAGAGAATTACAATAATATAATGTGATATCAAGAGTATGAATGTAGAAAGCTATGTAAGAAAATTTAAAGTTTATGAAAAACAATTTGAAAAAGAACCAATTTGAAAAAAAACATGCAAACAAACAGCTTATTGACAAGAGAAAAAAAATTGAAATATCATTAAAGTAGTAGTTTGCCACACCTGCCTATCATCAAGGACGTCCTTCATGATAGGTAGGTGTGGCAAATTACTGCTTTAATGATATTTCAATTTTTTCTTGTCAATTAGTTGTTGGTTTGCATGTTTTTTTTCAAATTGGTTCTTTTTCAAATTGTTTTTCATAAACTTTAAATTTTCTTACATAGCTTTCTACATTCATACTCTTGATATCACATTATATTATTGTAATTCTCTATTATACTAATTTCAATTATTATTGTATTTCTACAGCCCTGAAGATGGCTTACAATGTAAGCCGAAACGTTGGCAGATAATCCTGTATTAAAAAATACATTTTTTAAATTTGTGTTTTCTGGATCTACCTCGACCGAACCCCAACTAAAATCATCTTAGAATAATATCTACGGTCAACAAACTCTCCTTTTAAAATTGCTCTTTTTATTTTAATTTTATTTTTAATAGCGTTATTTGTCATTCAGTCTGTAATGTTCCAAGTGTCACTATGTTGTCACTACAAGACAAAAATAAATACAACATATACACACAAATCGTTTACAACGTTGGTCTGATAGTGGACAACTGAGCCAAAGGTACCAGGTTCAATAATAATTAGTGCACAGTTGGATTTTTGCATCTGTTTGTAATGAAGCAGAGGATACATGGTGTGCTCCTAGTGAACACCCAGCCAGAATTGGGCAACATTCTTCATTGAATGGTAAAAAATCAGGTGGCCAAAACGGCACGCTGACCACACGTCTTATCTAGTGTGTTCTGTGGGAGAGTATAAATAATCTCTTGCGGGACTGGATATTTTTAAAATAATTTTTTTTTTTTACAAACAAGGGTTAAACATTGGATTCAGAAAACTTAGGCTTATTATTAGCATAGGGATTAGTCCATATTGAAATCAAACTATTCACGTTGCTATCACAACGCGGCTTTGAAAATATTCAACATATCTTAACTGATCCTGCGTTTGAGAAGCTAAATAAATGGTCGTCACAAAGTATAATACACTCACACACACACGCGCGCGCGCACACACACACACACACACACACGTATATATAATAGTCATGAGTAAGTCACTTGAAAATAAACATAATTCATAGAAAAACCGTTACTAACAATAGTTAACGAAATGAATAAATTGACATTCCATCTTTACAGTCGAATATTTATGTGATATGTTTAGCCTAATTCTCTCGAGGAGATAAGATATCCACTTATCTTCCATGAATTTGAATTCTACACCAATAATA
The DNA here is from genome assembly GCA_000696205.2 of Oncopeltus fasciatus. Lineage (NCBI taxonomy): Eukaryota > Metazoa > Arthropoda > Insecta > Hemiptera > Lygaeidae > Oncopeltus > Oncopeltus fasciatus. The sequence continues at coordinate 121,970 of KZ808148.1, read as the reverse complement.
GTGAGTTAAAAATTGTGTACATTTTATATGTGTTTGTGTGTTGTATGGTTGGGAGATGTAGGTTCCGGATAAGTCTATTGGCCAGATGAAATACAATGAAACTAACTTCATTCGAAAATGGCATGCATATGCACTTAAGGTTATGGGTTGGCAGGGCTGCTATATCAAGATAAACATTTACTCTTGACGAAATATGCCATGCTTCGTCATTTATGCAGCCTATCCTAAGTAGAAGAGATTCAATTGAAGGATTTGGGAAAAAACATCCCCTTCGGAATGGTTGGCCATCTCATTTCTAATAAAACCGTAATGCCGGGGAATCCACTGAATTACGACGACTATAATTTCGTTTGCTGTCAAACAAGTGGGTTGAGTGTATCGAGGAACAGTTTGAAAGTGTATGACTGTGCCAAAAAAAAAAGTTACAAAAATAACTCCGAGGTCAACTTGATGCATATTCAGACGAAAAATGGCCGATGAAAAGTGACAAAAATCTGGAAAGGTTATTCAAGACCTAAACTCACTAAAATGGGAGCCGCAGACTCTAGGAGTAAAAGTATTTAATTGTTAGAAAAGGAAAATCTCTAGCACAATTAAACTTCCTTCCCCGACCATATTAAAAGTAAAGGATCTTTTAATGGTTTCTCCAAAATAGAATAGGAAGAGAAGCAGCTGAGTGAGCCATATGGGTTTGCGTGGAGGAGGGTATGGGTTAGCTGATTCTGGCCCATAGAAGAGTAAAAGTGCATAATTGAATACGGCCGAGATCAGATTGACAGCGGTGATAGGCAATGATGGTATCCTCTCTTCACTCCCTGATCTCTCCGCAAACCTGCCGCCAGTTTGAAATAACAAACCTCAACCTGACGTGAATCCTTCAGAGACTAATTACACTTCCGCCACACATACCTGTCCATCCCCTTATATACAAGCGTAATGAAAATGCTTTCAAAAAACCTTTACATTATTGTTTCAGACAAGAGTTTCAAATCAATAATATTTATCAATGAATTATGAGATAATTGCTATTTTCATCAGTGTATTAAAATTATGATGAGGGGCGCCAAGGTATTAGTTTGGGTCTCGCAATCCTGGCGCTGCGTGTTCAAATCCTGCCCTGGGCAAGCTTTTATCGATGTCCTGCGTATTACTTTGAGCCTCGTCACCGTTACTCGTTAGTAACCGTTCAGCTAAGAATACCTAACCTAACCTCTTATTCTTGTTTCCCTTTTATTTATTTTTTATTTATTTATTTTTTTTTTTACTTTCCTCCGTACCTTTTGTTCTATTTTATTTTGTTCTCATTTTATTATAATTTGGGAAGATTATCTCTTCACAAATTAGCTCTAAATGGTTCAAAGTGAGGGTAACACAATAAAATTATGCTGACACATTATTAAAAATTAAATTCAATTTTTGATTATTAGATGATTTTGTTGGGGTTCGGTCAAGGTAGATCCAAAAAAATACAAATTTAAAAAAAGGTGTATTTTTTTAAAAGATTATCTGCCAACATTTCGGCTTACATTGTAAGCCATCTTCAGGGCTGTCTATCATGTAGACGAGAGAGGACGTCCTGTCCCTTAGTTCACATTACCATGACTGAAATGTGTCACCTTTTTTTAAATTTAAATTTTTTTGGATCTACCTTGACCGAACCCCAACTAAAATCATCTAATAATAATATCTACGATCAAAAGAAAATCTCCTATTCAATTTTTGAGTTGTTTTTTTTATTCAACTTAAAAAAGCAGTCGATCATTGACATCGATACTAATTCAAGCCAGTAATATAGCTTAACCATGGACATTTTCCGAGGAGTGAGATTTACCATTAATATCCTGAATACAAGACAAGGAATTTACGGCTCGAATTACATTAAAATCTACTTTTCTTTTCTTTTTCTTTTTTTTTTTTTTAAGGAAAGAAAACAGTGATATTTTAAAAGTATGTTTTTAGGCAGCATATTAGTTATAAGGATTTAGGTCTACCATAACTGATTCTGAGGGTTCGAGCTACGCCCTGGCAGTCGCTTATCTATAAATAGGAGCCTGATCATGGAATTTTAGAACTATGTTTCATATCATTTTTCCCCCCAAAATGAGAGCTATTTAACCACTTAAACTGCTTTTGATAGAATTTACTTAAAATTAGATAAACAACTATATACTGGAGTAAATCTTCCCGCCCCTGCTTAATTGAATGAGAGCATTTATTTTCCTACAGGATAATTAGAAGTAAGACGACTGTAACTCACCCTTGGTTGATGACCTTACTCTAAGTCAGTTATTCCATCCCAAAATGGCTGGGATACGTCATATTAACGTCACGTATCAGAAAATATAAGATGATTATAACTCACCCTTGGTTGATGACCTTACTCTAAGTCAGTTATTCCATCCCTAAATGGCTGGGATACGTCATATTAACGTCACGGACAATGTAAGCTTACTATAGCACACTCTTGGTTGATAACCTTCCTCTAAAGCAGTTATTCTAGCCAAAAATGAATGGCGAAAAGCCCATGACGTACTCGTATATGGGACCGTCATTTCTTCCTTTTGTTGTAGAGTATCCATTACAATAATTCTTAGCGTGCGCGTGTAATATTCTCTTTTTGTGAATTATTATTTGATAATCATTATTACTCCATTAAACTATAGTATTACCCGAAGCTCAAAATATCAAATATCAATCAATCAATTAATATCAAAAGCAGATTGGTGTTAGGCCGTTGTTTTATCTGTGACTCATCCACTGTCTTCGTCTTACATTTAAAATAGCTCTTCTCTTAAAACAGCTCTTTAAACATATGAGTTTAAAATCGAGGGAAATCTGTAGATAAACTTTCTCTACTCTCAGTAGATATGATGAAGTTAAGAAAATATGTATAAATAGAATGACAGATTTTTAGAACATTGCATATGAGAAACAAAAGAACTTAAACTGAGAAGAGAGACGGTTCATAAATTTGTATATATACAATTTTTAACGCGCTGACTAGCACTTTCCAATAAATTATTTTATTTAATAGGGGGCACAGTAGTCTTGTGGTTACTGGACTCTTTAACCAAAGATCCCAGGTTCACTGCTCACAGTTAACAGTAGTTTGTGTTCTTTTTAATGACCCTGAGGATACCAGGTGAGCTGGATTGAAAAATATCAGGCGGCCAAAAATGTGTTCATACCATACTTCTCTAGTGTGCCATGGGCCTAGAATAAATACATCCTTAATATGTATAACCGGGATTATAGGGCGGGCCCGATTTTTACTGCTGAGGGACTACGCTGGACTTTTTTTTTCTTTTTTTTTTTTTTTTAATGTGTTGATTAAACCAAATTTAAATGGAAAAAGTAAATCAGTTGTATTAATCAAACTTTAGGATAAGATAATAACTCGTGAGTTAAATGTTTCTAAAAATTCCTTAAACAGATGATCAAATATGACCCCTAAAACATTTAATAATTATTTAGATCAATTATATAATAAATTATAAAGTCTCATTTTCATACATCTAGTTTTTTTCTTTTTATCTACTAAATACTTAATTTTGTAGTCTAATTCCTTATTACTTTCTGGTGCAGATTAACGGAAATGACAAGACAATAGCATAATGCCTTCCAATATTTCTGCAACAGTCTGAAGGAATCATTGAAATGTATAAGTGAAGGTAAAGCGATTTGCGATGATGCGGTTTTATGGCCAAAAATTCTCTAAAAAATAAATAACGTATTCATCGCGCTCCCCCCCCCCCCCTTTCCATACGAAGATGGAAGTTGATGGGAGTTATACAGAGTAAAGTTTGGCTTGTGAAGGAGGATTTCTTTCTGGAGCCTGGAGCAGTGTAAAGCCAGTGTGCTGGAAGTAAAAGGAGAAGGCGTTGTTGGGGGGTTAAGTGCCTGGAAGCCATAAACCATAGTAGCAGATCATCATTACGGCCAATATAACCCTTCTCACAGTCAATTAGCCACTTCCCTCTCGTTCTGTCTCGGAACCGAGTTCCATTCAATGTCTCTCACTTTCCCAATCGATCACTTTCTATTACTGGTCTCTTCTTACTACAAATTAGCCGACAGAGTACGGTTTCCCCTTCGACTGTTTCCTATTTAAACAATCTTATTATTAGTAATAATAATAATTATAATAAATAATAACTAATGAGCACTGACAGTCGATGCGTACTCATAAAAAAAAATTTTCAAAATAATTATATAAACTTTTTTAAACCTTAATTTTTTGTTTACAATATCTATGTATACACACAATATGTAAGTTTAATTACCAAAGTATAAAATACATAGCATTTGAACTAGAGATGAGAATACTAGCCATTGCCTAACACTACTATGTTAATTGCATTTGACACTATTTACAAAAAACTAAAGTAAAATAAACATAAATAACAGAATATTAACAATTATTTTTACTATACTTTCTAGCGTTAAGCATTTTAAAAAAAGTTTCTAGAAAAGAAGGTCTCCTGGCCACTGTCTTTCAAGAGTTTGTAGTGAATTTAAAGAAATGGGATTTGGCAAGTTCTCCGAATGTTGCAGTATCGATTTGTAACTGCATTGCACACTGTTCACGACAGAGAATTTGTAATTTTCACCAGCCAAGTGTAGAGAATTTCCAGATTTTATTTTTAAGTGTTAGTCTCCATTTTAACCACTTAGAGATGTGGAGGGAGAGGCTATCTACAGGTTACCATCCCAAACTAAACGACCATGGTTCAGGACAAGCTTTACCTAATAAATAAAAGATTGTCCTGGGCGGGATTCGAACCCGCGGCGTCGAACGGACCTCCGGCAATTGGAGTCCGCAATTGAACCTTTAACCATATGACATTTCAGTCATAAAGGATTTCATGAAAAGTATTTATTCAATATTATATTTCTTTGGAAATAACAATTCTTCAATTATAAGATAAACCTAAAGAGTTTTCTAAATATTTTATTTTGTTGTGGTTTTTAATCCCACGTAAATTATTATTTTTTAAACAATTAATGAGAGGGAACAGAAAATAAAAAACTATCTGTCCTCGCCAGGAATCGAACCTGGATCTCTTGCTATCCGGGCCTCGCGTGCTGACCATTACACCACAAGGACAGGCTAGTTATCTCACTCTATTCCCTCTTCATTAGCGAGAGCCTAACTTACGAGAAAGACGAGAAATTCGTCTTAAACTCGAAGTAGCTGACATTGTCATGCATTTTGTCGGCTCTCGTCATTTATTATATTAAATTTTAATTTTTAAATATTTTTATTTGTGGTTTTATTTATCCCACGTAAATTATAAATAATTAATGAGAGGGAACAGAAAATAAAAAACTATCTGTCCTCGCCAGGAATCGAACCTGGATCTCTTGCTATCCGGGCCTCGCGTGCTGACCATTACACCACAAGGACAGGCTAGTTATCTCACTCTATTCCCTCTTCATTAGCGAGAGCCTAACTTACGAGAAAGACGAGAAATTCGTCTTAAACTCGAAGTAGCTGACATTGTCATGCATTTTGTCGGCTCTCGTCATTTATTATATTAAATTTTAATTTTTAAATATTTTTATTTGTGGTTTTATTTATCCCACGTAAATTATAAATAATTAATGAGAGGGAACAGAAAATAAAAAACTATCTGTCCTCGCCAGGAATCGAACCTGGATCTCTTGCTATCCGGGCCTCGCGTGCTGACCATTACACCACAAGGACAGGCTAGTTATCTCACTCTATTCCCTCTTCATTAGCGAGAGCCTAACTTACGAGAAAGACGAGAAATTCGTCTTAAACTCGAAGTAGCTGACATTGTCATGCATTTTGTCGGCTCTCGTCATTTATTATATTAAATTTTAATTTTTAAATATTTTTATTTGTGGTTTTATTTATCCCACGTAAATTATAAATAATTAATGAGAGGGAACAGAAAATAAAAAACTATCTGTCCTCGCCAGGAATCGAACCTGGATCTCTTGCTATCCGGGCCTCGCGTGCTGACCATTACACCACAAGGACAGGCTAGTTATCTCACTCTATTCCCTCTTCATTAGCGAGAGCCTAACTTACGAGAAAGACGAGAAATTCGTCTTAAACTCGAAGTAGCTGACATTGTCATGCATTTTGTCGGCTCTCGTCATTTATTATATTAAATTTTAATTTTTAAATATTTTTATTTGTGGTTTTATTTATCCCACGTAAATTATAAATAATTAATGAGAGGGAACAGAAAATAAAAAACTATCTGTCCTCGCCAGGAATCGAACCTGGATCTCTTGCTATCCGGGCCTCGCGTGCTGACCATTACACCACAAGGACAGGCTAGTTATCTCACTCTATTCCCTCTTCATTAGCGAGAGCCTAACTTACGAGAAAGACGAGAAATTCGTCTTAAACTCGAAGTAGCTGACATTGTCATGCATTTTGTCGGCTCTCGTCATTTATTATATTAAATTTTAATTTTTAAATATTTTTATTTGTGGTTTTATTTATCCCACGTAAATTATAAATAATTAATGAGAGGGAACAGAAAATAAAAAACTATCTGTCCTCGCCAGGAATCGAACCTGGATCTCTTGCTATCCGGGCCTCGCGTGCTGACCATTACACCACAAGGACAGGCTAGTTATCTCACTCTATTCCCTCTTCATTAGCGAGAGCCTAACTTACGAGAAAGACGAGAAATTCGTCTTAAACTCGAAGTAGCTGACATTGTCATGCATTTTGTCGGCTCTCGTCATTTATTATATTAAATTTTAATTTTTAAATATTTTTATTTGTGGTTTTATTTATCCCACGTAAATTATAAATAATTAATGAGAGGGAACAGAAAATAAAAAACTATCTGTCCTCGCCAGGAATCGAACCTGGATCTCTTGCTATCCGGGCCTCGCGTGCTGACCATTACACCACAAGGACAGGCTAGTTATCTCACTCTATTCCCTCTTCATTAGCGAGAGCCTAACTTACGAGAAAGACGAGAAATTCGTCTTAAACTCGAAGTAGCTGACATTGTCATGCATTTTGTCGGCTCTCGTCATTTATTATATTAAATTTTAATTTTTAAATATTTTTATTTGTGGTTTTATTTATCCCACGTAAATTATAAATAATTAATGAGAGGGAACAGAAAATAAAAAACTATCTGTCCTCGCCAGGAATCGAACCTGGACCTCCTGCAAGCCCGGATAGCAGGAGGTCCAGGTTCGATTCCTGGCGAGGACAGATAGTTTTTTATTTTCTGTTCCCTCTCATTAATTGTCTAAAGTGTTTTCGTTTTCCGAATCCAGCAATAATGTGTAAAAATAACATGTCGTGTCAACTTAATCCCCAGAGTAGAACATGTCATGGAACAATGGAAAATTGGCCATGAGTTAAGTTCATAATTTCAGAAGCCCTGGCTGATGAGGTATTAATGCACTGCAGAATTCGCGACTGTATTTTTAAGCAAAATGCCTGTGGAATCAGCGGAACCTTCAAAACTGGGTGGAGAGGACTTATTCCTACCTAGGGTGACTGTGCACTTCTTTACAATTACAGGAATGATCCTTAAAAATGTCTCCCTGCAGCTTAAACAGGGAGTTTTGAAAGGGGAACTTCTGGTCTAGATTTATCTACAGGAGGGTTTTTGCAAAAGATGTTTTTGGTTATGGGGTTTCTAGAGTGAAAAGCATTCATAAACATAAGCGAAAAGAAGCCCCATGGCTTCGTAGAGTTATTTTAAGGCAGCATAATCTGATATAATCTATTATCCGGAGTTTTAGATTTGACAGGGTTGGGCAGAAAATTTGACTATTTTTATTTTTTTTGTAAATAAATTTTTGGTGAAAATTCTATGTATTTTTTTTCTTGGATAAAACTTACCTAATGGATAAATAGATAAATATTCTACAATTTTTTCCTAATAATCATTGCCGTATCTCATTTACTTCATTCCATAATTTTTTAATATTTCTTTTAAAACTCCTATCTCTTACTTTAGTACGGCTTATATAAATTTTTAATATTTCTTTTTAAACTCCTATCTCTTACTTTAGTACCTATTAAATAAAAAACTTTTTCTTTATATGGGGATTAGGAGTTCTGCCATGGGCAGCTTCTCCATCAAGCAAAGTACANAACCATAGAAATATTTGAATAACAAACTTCCTTAAGGATTAGACATATTGCAGCAGGAGAAGAGAAAAGTTACAGACAAGACGCACCTAGAGTTCATATAAGTTATTAAGCTATGAAATATATGAGATTTCAACTGGAAAGTGCCCGAAAGAATTTGAGATGAAATAAAATTGCCACTCAGGAAAACATTTTCCCTGCCTGAGATATGGGATGGAATAGTTGGTATCTGAAAATTTTAATATCCAAAATATGGCACTTAACTATCTTCATAGCGAATTGAAAGTTGACAGCAAATCTAGAAGTGGGTAAGAATTTACTGAAGTAAATGAGTGCGTCAGTGAAGCTATTGATATAATAATAATACCCATTGATGTAATCCCCATTGATGTAATGAGTGCGTCAGTGAATGATATAACACCCATTGATATAATATCCAATGACATAATAACTACAATTCAAGAGCTTTCCTGGAAATTCAACAAGGCAGAATAACACAAGATTGGCCATTGTTTCGAATCTTTACAGGGCTAATTGATTATTAATTATTAGTATTAAGATGACATCAGATAATAAGAATAAATTAAACGAAATTACGATTTTATCTATATGTTTATCTTTTACCAAATCAAACTTGACAAGAAATATTTTCACATAAGTTTGTTATACAGTGTAAAATAAAGTAGTATTATACTATTATATTATGTGTGTAAGTACAATACATTTAAAAAAAATAAAAGATCTTATTTAGAATGTCTCGAAAACTCTTATTTACAAATTTTTAGATATAAATTAATAAACGGTGATTATTAAAGCCAACTAGACATTAAAATACATCAATGTTGGGAAGTATATCCCCAGGATCTTGACAGGTAAGGTATACGCAGAACATATTTTCTCGAGTGTTCCTCATCCCTTCTCACATCGCCTCTATCCTTTTTCTCTTCTCCCACTTTTTCTGCAGTGAATTTTGAGGCACCCACTTGCTTTGAAGAACCGACTTCCTAAAATGCGCCGAGCCCCATCGAACTTATACCGCTTCAATAATTTTCAATCAGGCCCCCTCTTCTCTCTTTTAATATAAATAATTTTCTCTTTTTTCCTTAAAAAATTTGAATCGTTATTTACTTGAGGCAAAATATGAGTCAAGTAGCAATCAAGTTTTTCTAAGCGGTTGGATAGATGTTGAATACATTCGCCTTCAAGTACGTTTCGTTAAAGGAATACAGTTAATCGAAACTAACTAAAATGCAAAACGTATGATTTACAATAAGAGCTTCTAATTTACCACGTCATATTAATATATAAAAAATATAT
>KZ808148.1:94071-105523 GCA_000696205.2 Oncopeltus fasciatus | reverse complement strand
GTACAAATATTTTTATTATTAAAAAAAAAAAGATGTTAACTCACTTTTATAAAAGTAACCTGGACAGGACTGTGGTTTTAACTTGTCTAGAAAGTAAACTTATTCTTGAAAATTCATAAGTCGTTATAAAGAATAAAAATAGCGACGAACCTTAATTAAACGAAAGAACAAAATGAAGAGAGGCAAAAATAATTTCGAAAAAGAAAAACTTTTATAGGGTGACAATGAATAACCTCTTCGGATACTCATATGATTGGCTTAATTTGAGACAATAAAAATATCAAATATGTTTTTATGAAAAATATTTTAGTATGGTAAAAAGTTAAATAAGTTTTCCTATTTTATAAAACTTTTCGCGACTTTAAAGAACCAGTCCTGTCCATCAAAAAACAGTAGTACTTATTCAATGATTTGATTTGTTTTTTTATGTTATTAAAACAGAATTAGAATTTAGTGCGGTTGTGGAGATTTTGTGAGAGTAAGAGAGAGAGAGAATGTGAGTGAGTGAGTGAAAGAGAGGGAGAGCGAAGAGAGTATAAAAATACTTCCAATTTTTTTAAATAATTTTATATATCCCATAAAAGTTTAATTATGTATTGTGAAACTTTCATCATGTGTATATACATACACCTTTGAATAGACCATTATTGACTCGTAAGGTGATTTTCATATAGATAAACATATTATAATATTTCTATTATCTAAAGACGTTGTATACTCCTCACAACCCAGTTATTACCACGGTATAATTCTCCTAAATAGGTTAAAAGAAGTTTTGTAGATCTAACAAAGCGCTCGTTAACCGCTATACCTAGAGTGCCCCATATTAATAAATCCCCCCCCCCCCCTAACGTTCAACTGTATAGGTTCATGGAAGGAAGGGTACCAAGTAGTAAACACCCTATTTTTAACAACCATAGCTTAGAACAGGCTTTTATTTCTGGATATAAACCTGTCCAGGGCGAGATTCTAACCATCTAAAATTCTAGGCCCCAGGTAACCCAGCATCCCAATATGAATACTTATTTCCTAAATTGTGGCATCTATTGAAGGATCCCCCCATAAATAATACAAGAAGAAGCTCTTGTGAAAGATGAAATTACTTCTTAATTTTTGACTGTCAAGTAGATGTTTTCAAAATAATCAGAAAGCTTACTTATCATTAACAAAAAAATTCTTCAAGTGGTAACACTGCATTATTCCTTTAGATGATTTATTTTATATTTAAAAGGCATTTCTCTCATTTCTTGAATTAAATTTGAGTTATGTAAAAAACATTATTTTTTGTATTTCATTTAATTTTATTTTAATTTATCTTTATTACATATTCTTTTAATTTGAAGCATATGAAAACATTTGACTGCATGAACATTATTCCTAAAGCTAAATTTTTCATAGATTGTTATACTGTCAGATACATATTTCTATTTAGTTCTATTTTTCTTTTTAATGTATTTGAAGTTAGTTCAGGATTCATACAGACCACGCGCAAGAAGCCTTATAGCATCAACACGAAGAGCTATACTCACGTGGATACCATAAGCCCCCGATGACCTCCTATTAACACCTTAATATATTCCGAAGGGGAGAGAAAGAAATTTGTAAATTCTTGCACAATAGTTGTTATATTCAAATGGAGAGTTTTTTGACCGTAAATATTATTATTCGATGTTTTTTGTTGGAGTTCGGTCAGAGTAGATCCAAAAAAATACAAATTTAAAAAAATGTGTATTTTTTAAATAATCTGCCAACGTTTCAGATTACATTGTAAGCCATCTTCAGGGCTATCATGAAGGCGAGATGAGACGTAGTGTCACCAAGATCCCATTTTCAAGACTGCTCTAGTCATCACCGCTATAAGTAAACTTAAGTTTTTACAATCAGTTTTATAAATTTAGCCTAGTGGCATATATATTTTGAATAATAATACTCTTTTCTAGATTAAGCATAAACTGTATTTACTAATAGTACACACCATTTGTTAAATAATTATTTATNTATTTATTTTTTTTTTTTATTGCAGGAGAACAAAGGACGGAAGGCTTTGCTAGAAGACTCGATACTACTGAAAGAGCTGACAAATGAAACACGGCTAAGGAAACCATAATGGTCTGCATGATTTCTAGCAAATCCGACATCTTCATCAGTCTTAAATGCATTTAATGGACGCTAGATTTTTATCTCTCTCAAAACATATATATATATATATACGCGCGCGTGCGTGTGTGTGTTTATAAATACTTAATGCAACTTAATTTAATACCATTTTTTTTAACACAGCTATCATCAAATACAATGCACATTTAAACCTAGGATAATCTTTTTTCTGATACTGAAGAAAAAGATGGAGTAAGTAAGGATTAAACTAACTTCAATTTTAAATAAGTGGGTATGATGGAAGATTTACAATCAGCAGTAGTGTCCTCGCGTTATTTTATTTGCGTGTCTCCTTATAAGGCAATTATATGAAATCAATATGCGTAAACGTTTAATATATCCAATAGTCAGCATTAATTATCGGTGGTATGAGGAGCGCAAAGTGTGAACTTCCTCCACTCAACCACCTGCCAACTAGAACAGTAAGAATTTCATCGCTATTTATTTCAATAATATAAAATTATAAAATGGGCTGCTGGCATAGCCGGTAGGATCCGTTCCGAGCTTCCAAGCCTGCTGCTCCCAACGGCGAGATTTTATCCTGAAATAAAAGTCTACTCAATGACATGACTCTTCAAAAGCTTTTTCTTTTTTTTTTTTAAACTTTATTATTAATTACTTTCTATATGTTTTGTATCTAGTAATGTGCTGGTTAATATTTTATCATATATCAGTTAGAAAATTACATTTTTCACCGATTATGTTTACAATTTTTTTTTCCGCAACTCTAATAATAGCGAAAATATTTGCGATAATTCAAATTCTTTCTTTCCTCTTCAACAAGACCCCCTTTTGGCCGATTTCAGCAATTAGTGAACTCATCCAACAGTTTCTAAAAAAGAAGCTGAAATACCTAATTTAGTTTCATTATTTTCGATCGATAGATCACATATAAATAAATTTATAAATCTGCATTTAAATATTTCAAATGTGGCTATATTTTTAATTGCCTCTNCACGGGGCCATTTTCTATTCAGGTAACGTGGTGGATTATCAGGATGGGTAATACTGGATAGAGTTTGGGCTAAAGGATTGGGATGCATGGAAAGGCCAGAGTGGAATTTATTAAAATGGGTTGTAATGATGTCTTTAACTAAAGGGATTTTAAGGTCAATGTGGAGTAAGGAGTTTGTGACGTAATAGGGTACATCAACTATGATTCTTAGGATTTTGGATTGAAGGGACTGTATTGTTTGGATGTAGGATAGTTTATCAGTTCCCCACAATTCGACTCCATAAGTCCAAATAGGTCTCAGCAGTGTCTTGTAAAGAGTTAGTTTGTTAGACACAGTTTAAAGTTGACTTGCGGTTTAGTAGCTTGTAAAGTTGTCCAAGTCTCCTATTTAGTTCCTGATTTTCTTCAAAAACGATTGCTACAATTGGATGCCTACTTTCTTTCATGAGGGTAGGTATTTTCATTAGTAGTATACGCTACGCAGGACCTGCGTAATTTAAGCACATTCACATGTTGTTTCAATTATTCTATGAGTGTGCGAGTAAATGACGAAATTATATTAACGGACCTGAGGGAACAATGAGGGTAAAATTTAAGACTGCTTAGACTGGCTGGGAAGGAGGGGAGGAGGAAACCCACACATTCCTAAGTTTCTTAACGTTAAAAAGTGTTTTTATTAAAACTGTGAAAGAAGTTCACGTTTGACAATTACATTTTACACCTATCTTGTTCTGTAATTTTATTGTTATAACTCAAATAACAACCAAGATATAACGATTATTAATTATTGTCTCCTTCTAAACCCTCCCTTTTTACACGTCCGATTTCAACCAAAAATAAATTATTTGTTTTGCAAACAAATAAATAGATAAAATACAAATGAATTTGTTTATAAAAAAATAAATTAAAAAGTATAGAAATATATAAGGAACCGTAACACTTCAAAAATATTACACATAATTTTAGAATACTTGATTCGAGACTATAATTACTTATATTTTAGAAAAATCTAATAATGGATTATAATACGTCCAATAAAATGGTTCAAACATGTCACGCTAAGGCAAAATGAAGTATTAATTGGCTACGAGTATAGATATAAATAACTAACAATATCGAACAGCATTTAAAATTAATGAATTAATAGTAGTAATGAAGTTGCTGCCAGTTACCAAATTTATTATTACCATGTTTAATAATTTAAAAATCCTCCTCGATGGTTACTATTCTTGTACTTGGAAAAATGCTTCCGAGTGGAGGTCCACGGGTAGTCCCCGCACGACGCGAAAATATATTTCGTACTTACCCCCAAAAATTGTTAGAAATACGAGTAGCATATGGCTGCGAGGCAGTACTGACATCACAATTTAACGAAACTATTATGGCGGGCTATTATAGAGGGACATTTTGCGGTACATCAGAAGGATGCCAGGATTTCAAAATTAACATTATGGTGTGAACTCACAAATTTTAATTTCTATAATACATTTGAATTTCTGACTTTAATGGTATCTCATCACTTATGATTAATGGGCCTAATTAAAATAATGTTCCAAGATTTTATTTAATGTTCTTTCAAATAAAACAATTCTTATTCTTAAATTCATAATTTTATGTTTTATTAAAAAGTACTTTAATAAGAAAAGTATCGAAATTAATGACACCCCAACACCTACTTATTTAAATATTTTCAACAAAATACACAGACACTCTAGTTAAATAGAAATAAATGAAGTCTACGTCCTCAAATTCAAAGAAATGACATTATTTTATTTGACAGTGGATTTATTTTAATGATGATTAGTATATTCAATTAAAAGAGAAAAAAAAAAGATCAAAATAAATAAAAAGAGTTGATTCAATTAAAGCTTAGAGCTCTCATGATTTTTTTTTTATTTATTTTTTTTTTTTATTGCAGGAGAACAAAGGACGGAAGGCTTTGCTAGAAGACTCGATACTACTGAAAGAGCTGACAAATGAAACACGGCAAAGTGGAGAGGAGAATAATTATACATATCCTCGGACTAATTTACTTTAACTCAGTTCCATTAACACACCAACCTTCTTCACTTGAAAACAGACTTGACAAGATGGGTAATAGAAATTGTGCCAGATATATCGTACTACCAGAGCCAGGCTCAGAGAGGACCAAGAATTTTAAACGTCATTAATTTTTACCTAATTTTTACCTAAGGGGAAAGAGGAAGGGTGGGAGAGAGAGGGGGTAATGCCGAGTGGGTGAAAGGAAGAGAAGGAGAAGGAGAAAGAAAGAGATGAAGAGAGAAAGAGAGAGAGAGAGAGAGAGAGAGAGAGAGAGAGTAAGGGTGGAAAAGGGAAGGGTGGGTGGGAAGGTTAGAAAGAGAGAGTGGAGAGAGAGAGAAGAGGTAGGATAGGGGAGAGAGGTGGAAAGAGAGTGGGTGGGGGTGAGTGGGAGTGGGAGATGAAGAGAAAGAGGGAGGGTGGGAGAGAGAAGGAGTGATGCCTGAGTGCGTGAAAGGGAGAGAAATAGAGTATGAGATAAAGAAAGAGAGAGAGTGAGAGAGATAGAGAGAGAGAGAGAGAGAGAATGAGAGGGTGGAAAGGGGGAGGGTGGTTAGGAAGGTTAGAAAGAGAAAGGGTAGAGAGAGAGAGAAGAGGTAGGATGGGGGGAGAGAGGGAGAGGGAGAGGGAGAGAAAGAGAAAGAGAGGGAGAGGGAGTGATGCCGAGTACCCACTTTCACCTAAAAGGGAGAGAAAGCGAGGAAGAAAGAGAAAGATGAAGAGGGAGAGAGAGAGTGAGGGAGAGAGAACTACATTACATTTTTTAATCGAGCATTACCTATTATTCTTTCCAGAATCATTCTGCATTTAGAATGACACGATTTCCTATTTGTATAGTAGAAATTTGTCGTTAATGAGATTCAGTCAAGGTATTCATAAAGAGATTCAGCGTTTATAATTTTTATTAATTATATAACCTCTGCATGTTTTCCTGGAATTAAATTTCGACAAGGCTCTAATAACACGCTTTTGCATTTTGAAAATCTCTCAAGCATATTTTGCATTGTCTCTGAAGAATAATTGATATAACTGAGTGTGAAAAGTCACTTAGTATACTCTTTATAAGTCTTTATGACCTAAAATTCTTTTAAATTTCTACAATAAATATGTAATTTATTCGTTTTAGATATTTCTCATTTATCTATGGTTTTCAATTTAAATAATTTTTGATCCAAATATTATTTAAGTTTTGTTTTTAAACTAATTTCTACATGTACAGGTATCACCTTACATTTTAAAACTCCTATAATATGTTTTGCAAGTATTTAATAACAGTCAGGGTCCCTAATATATGTATTTGTGTGTGTGTATATATACATGTATTAAGAGCGTTAAGTATATTATTAATATTAATAATTTTTTCCTATTTTTATTTTCATTAAAAAATAGTCAGGTCATGTGAAAACAAATAAACTTTTTTGGGGTATGAAAATGATGGTGAGTCATTAACGTGCAATAGAAACTATAGTGAGCCTAAGATTGATCCCTGAATTACTCCTCTATTCAGATAAATTTCGGTCCATTTTTTGGTCGAATGTTGACTGTTAATTAAAAAAATGTCGCTTTTTTAAAAAAATATTTATTTTATAGGTTCCGGAATTTGATGCTGTAATTTTTTAATCTTCGAAGCTGACTGATTTTCCTTTTAACTTTTTCTTAATTTAATGTAGGCCTTACTCATTTTCTTGAAAATTGAATCTCTATGTTCCTATCGTTTCTCGGTTACATTATTCTCTTCCTCGCACTCATTTGCAATGTACAACGTTCTGTCACTGTACTAAGAACTACAGAATTAGGGAGATTTTACTAAGGGTAGAATTCTCGATCACGCTATATATGTGCGGTCACCGCAAATTGTATCTGCCTATTTATTACATTGAAAATACATATTTTAGGAACGGCATATAGCCATTAAGCTTCCTTAATTTATAAGTATGTATCTTGAAAATTAATAACAAAGACGAAC
Organism: Oncopeltus fasciatus; assembly: GCA_000696205.2. Taxonomy (NCBI): domain Eukaryota; kingdom Metazoa; phylum Arthropoda; class Insecta; order Hemiptera; family Lygaeidae; genus Oncopeltus; species Oncopeltus fasciatus. Next base: position 98,405 of record KZ808148.1, on the reverse strand, counting down.
AAAAAAATCGGTGTCTCTTTTTAAAATTTGAACATGTTCTTTAAGTACATTGAAGAATAATTTATGCGTAAATATAACACAGCATGCACGAATGCAGAGCATGCATAAATATTTCCAGCCATTTTCACGCTCTTGTTGTCACTTCTTCAGGAAAACTAGAATTTTCAGCCATGAATCCGCATGAACAGATGAAAATAGAGGGTTGAATGAAGACGGGGGCATCTATTGGTCTTCAGCCCAACAATGGCTGCTTATAAAGAATATTGTTTGCCTTGATATGCTGATATAAAGGTGAAAGGTCGCACAAGTCGATCGCATCATTTTATAGATTTTTATAGAGGAATCCACAAGGCCGTGGACAGTACTAGCCAATCACTAATTCTAAATTAAATGTGACAAACCAAATTTATTTATTTTTCAAAATTGAATACCACGGTAATATAGATTTCGCAAAAGCAAAAGTAGTATATTACAACATATTATTTAAAAAATTAAAAAGGAAACTCGAGAACAGCTCTACTGTATTGTAAAATATTATTCATTCAAACAGTTTTTATTCCAAAATCAATAAGGAAAGTTGTGCGAGTAACTGACATCGGATTTATTATTAATCATTGCTTTTTTTTTCTTCTTTTTTTTTTTAAATTATACACACAAATACTCATCATATTACTCTTTTATTTACGGCTCACATACAGTAGTAACTAAACTGTGTTTTGCTCAGAACTATCCCAATCTTCTACCAGCAATATACAATTGTACGCCAATACGATTATGTTTTATCCATTATATAACTTTGATTCTTCATTTACATTAGTAATATAATAAATGTTATAATGTTCTACATTTTAAAATAATTTTAAAAAATTCAATGAAATGTCCATTATTAATTTAATGGTGGCTATTGATTTGTCTACATTATTTGGTAGAAAAATCAATAGCTACTAGATGTCCGACTAACCTCCATCAAATAGCCTAACAAATGAGTTGTCCCAGAACATTTTTGTTAAAATGAAATTCTTTTGATAAATCGGTGCAAACATTCATTACGTATTTGAAGCTTAATATTGTTTTTTCGGATCATGCATGATGCATCATAAAATTACATTTCGGAATGTTGTAGAGAGGTGAGCTCTTCTAAAAAACCAATAAAGGGGTTTTTGTGCGTTCCACACATTAAAGCATTAAAGTTTATTCATAATTCCAATAATTGGTGGCCAACTCATGCTCCAGAAAAAAAGCAAAAAAAAAAAAAAAAAAAAAAAGCATGGGCGCCAGGAAAACCAAGAGAATCCGTTTGGGTCTCACAAGCCTGGAGCTCGGTTGCGACTACCGCTCTGGGGCTGGTTTTTATCGAGAAATAAAGAAATAAAAGTTTGTCCAGTGCTACAGGTGTTTATAATTATGCGGTTATTATAATATTATTTTATAGCCTCTACCTTCATGGTCCTAAGTGGTTGAATGAGGGAAAAATAAATAATAACTATCTTGAGAGCTAAACAAGATTAAATAGAATAACTCATGCGAAAACCTTCTTAGCTCCATATAATAAATTTACTGCATAAATCAGAAGACTCAAAAATAATGTCCAAGAGTAACGTATAATGGAGATTAGACTTATCCTGGAGATAAGTTATTATTAGACTTATGTGGAGATACTATTATCCATTTCTTCACTAAGAAGTAACTACTTTTTATTTCGTTTTTATTATTATCCCTAGTTATCTGCCCTTTCTGTCAGAAACTTTTTTCAGAGAAGTATTTACTCTTACGAGATTTCTTCCTCAGAAAAAAAGTCCTAAAAAAAAAGAAAAATTCCGGGGAATCTACGTAAGTACGTTTTATTTACGTCATCTATAAAGAGTGATTATAATCATCGTCGTTTTCCCCAATTTACTAGGAGTATTAGACGTAAATTATATACACAAGATATCACTCTCAATGGTAAAACATATTTTTAGCTCGTCAACGTTGCAAACCCCTGTCGTATATGACAAAATAGTTACTTTGGACAGCACATCTTGTCGTACCTTAGCATATTCATTACTATAGACTAAGCGATATAGACTCAAGTCTATAGGCTTAGACTAGAATCATGTGAGTGCAATGTCTAAATTCGCCAAGTCATAAATTGACAAATATAATTTACGAAAGCAGAAATTTTTTTATTCGAAAAACAAGGTATTCGATATTTCATTAAAGATGATCATATGATTAAAGCAAATGATTATTTTGGAGGTAAATTTGTTGACCGACCAGTTTTATGAGAAGAGGATTGTCAGGAATTCGGTCTTGGTAGCTGAGCTATTAAAAACCAATTCTTTACCCAAAAGTTTTTAGTTTAGCCATCGTTTCGGCCTAAATTTCAGGCCTTAGCAAAAAAGAAAATATTCATTGAATTATTTCGGTAAAACCGACACAGGAAGATCAACTTAAGCAAGGAAGATTACAAAAGTAAATTCACATATGTATATATATGTATACATTCAGTAGATACTTTTTAGTTTAATTTGAGGGAGAGGGAGAGAAAGAGAAAGAGAGGGAGAGCGAAGAGAGTATAAAAATACTTCCAATTTTTTTAAATAATTTTATATATCCCATAAAAGTTTAATTATGTATTGTGAAACTTTCATCATGTGTATATACATACACCTTTGAATAGACCATTATTGACTCGTAAGGTGATTTTCATATAGATAAACATATTATAATATTTCTATTATCTAAAGACGTTGTATACTCCTCACAACCCAGTTATTACCACGGTATAATTCTCCTAAATAGGTTAAAAGAAGTTTTGTAGATCTAACAAAGCGCTCGTTAACCGCTATACCTAGAGTGCCCCATANTGTATTTTTTTTTAATCATTCGTAGAATCCCATGGGCCCTTCTAAAAGTTTTTACTATAAAAAATATTTTATTCTTAATTTTCTATTACAATTGGCTGGACTTAAATGGCGGGTGTAAGTGGCAGTATAAGATGTTTCCGTTAAGAGAAACTTATTCACACATTCCTTTTTTTTGAATTATTTTATTCCTTATACTCCTCACATTACAAACCATAATATAGCCCTAACTATGGAAGGGGCTTCCTACAACAAATACAAGGCGTGTTCGGGAAATAAATTGACGATAAATAATTTTGGTACAATAAATGAATTCTGGAAGAGACGTACTGCGTACTGGCAAAAAATATTAAATACATTTTATTTTGAAAAAAAACAAACAAAAAAAAAACGTACTCCAGTTCACAGGAATTTGATAAGCTTTTATTTTATTGTTTAGTAATAACGTGGAGATTTGATTAATAATTTTAATATTTCCCTCTCATATTAGGGAATAATATTATTTCTGGTTTATTTTTAAAGTTTAGTATGAAACTTTTTTAAACATTAAAAAACATTAAACAATTTAACTTAAATTTTATTTTAGTTTTTCTAATTTTATAATGTAACATGAAAGAGAAGTAGGATAATAGAATTTTGTTCAAAATAATAATTTCCTTTCATATGACTATAAAAATTTATTTTTAAGATTATAAATTTACCAAGAGAATATTTGCAGAATAATTTTATTTTCAAGCAAATAATGTATAAGTTAACATTTATATACATATTTAGTAGCTGAAATTTAAATGAATGGTAGTTAAATGCTTAAGAAATTCCAGAAAAAGTTACTGTAAGACTTCAAAAATTACAACTGTACTTTCTGTAATATAATCACTGAAATTTTTACAGTGTTAATATAAAAACTAGCTCAATATCAAACTCAAAACTAACTATAAAACAAGTGAAATCTATGTAGGTGTTCTCTCTTCACTTGCATACGAAATTAAATAAATAATCCAGTTAAAATGTCAATGTGTTAAAGTTATTAAAGCATAATTAAAACGAGAAAATACAACCATGTGGTTATATTCATATTATATATAGGCGGTAAAAAATTAGCCTTTAAATTTTGAAAATATTAAATCAAACTAATAATTGGAGGAAATTTGAACATTTTTTTACATTTTGAAAGTGTTTAAATTATTATTTAATTATTAAATAAAGATCACTTCACGAAAAATTTTAAATAATTTATCCTTGAAGATTAAACTGCTAAAGTAGTTTTACTCCTCTAAAAATAAATACAGTCCTGCATATACCAAAAGCAATAAACATACATACTCATTGATAAACTGCATACATACATACATACATACATAAGTGTTAAGTTTCATACTTATATATAATAATAAATTCACACGTCAAATTTAACTTGATAAATATTTAATCACTCTCATACTCAGAAATCATTTAAAAATAAATGGCACTTTACCCCCCAAAAAAATT